>JBBPDB010054961.1:0-10791 GCA_037974465.1 Brachypetersius altus | reverse complement strand
TAAACTGGGAAACTGTGTCTGAGCCGCGAACACTGACTGGAAGTCTATTCCACAGTTTGGGAGCTAAATATGAAAAAAACCTACCCCCCTTTGTAGTTTTGGAAATTCAGTGTTTCACACAATTATAAAATCATATTCCAGTCTTGCAATCATCAATCATATGTAATCACATCAAGACAAGAGTAACATTGGTTGATGATGCAGCGTAACACCTGTCTAATTACCCACATTATTAAAACACCTTCCACTCACTGGCCACTTTATGAGCCTTACAGCATGGAAATGTAATTAATTAACTATATACATTCACATAATTACATTTATATAGCATAGAAAGCATCAATCATCTTTGAGTGGATTGAAATGACACATAGAACAATTATTTGCCAGACTGTTTCCATTCTCACTCACTTTAGTTTTAGTCCAGCTCTGCCCTGCTTGTTTTGTCCATCCACCAACATATTTCCCCATGTTGTTGCTTCAAATATGCGTGTCTTGTGTTCTCTCCTCAGCCCTAAATGTTGTACCTGGGTCACGCTACCCTCTGGGTAGAAGATGATCAGTTCCCTGCATCTTCTACCTGCACTGGCCTCATCCCGAAAGAAGAATCCTGCACTGGCCTCATCCCGACAGAAGAATCCTGCACTGGCCTCATCCCGACAGAAGAATTCGCCTGCGGGATTCTCAAAAAGGACTTTCCCCATCTGAGCTTTTCTGAGCACGAGCCAGAGCTCGTGTTTGTGTTTTCCTATTTTGTTTGTTCCCTGTTCTGCCTTTGGATTAAAGCTACTCATTCTAACTCCGGCATGTGCACCCCTCTTTCCCTGCTTCCAGCAACAAAAATGACAACTTATCTTTCACATCATTAGAAACACCTTATAGTTCCACTTACTGGCTGCTCTAAGACATCCACCTACATTTAGAGCTGCTATATAGCTATGCACAACAACTATGCATGCACTTTTGTTATTCATCTTAAATCTGAAATCAGATTTCAATATTCTCCATATATTTACAATGGGATTTACAATTCAAGACTGACGAAGCCACATCTTTTGCAGGTTCTTGGCCAAACAGAATCTCCCCGAATATCTTTCAATACACTGTTCCATTCATGTTTACCTCAGTGGTGTGTAATGCAGAGAAGCAGCCCCATATGATGCTCCCACCTTCATACTTTCTAAATTACATACATTCTAAATACCTCACTGCATCATTTGCACTAGACATTCTATTAATATTAATACTGTATTATTACCTTTCCATACTGTAAATGCTAAACACACTTCAAAATGTAATTTTTTTAAATATTGCACATATTTTCTAAAATTTTACATACACATTACATTCCCATACATATATTTATATATACATAGATATTCAATTGTCAAATATTTACTTTTTACATTTTGTTATTTTTATCTTATTTTATGTTTATCTTCTATATATTTATGTAAAGTTGGGGGAACACGAGCCTCAGAATTCCATTGCAGTAATGATGCTACATTGTTTCTGTATATGACAATAAAACTTGAAACTTGAAGGGAGTTAAGAATTTCTTTCTTTGTTATTAGCTACTACAAGAAAAGGCAAACATCCAGAAACTGTTCTGTAGATTATTCTCGAGCTATATTGTACCATAGTTGAGATTTAGGGAAATGTTACCAAAGCCTCTGTTGGTGGCTCCTCTGCTGCCTCTGCCTCTGGAGCAGATTCCTACATACAGCAAAAGAAGAAATCTCACACTGCTATGACCCATATTTATGTTCTCAACAGACAACACAATCTGTTCTTTTGCTTCGTGCATTGCTGCTGCATATTGATGAACTGGATTGCACATTATCACAGATACTGCAGGAATGCTCCACGGCACAGAGGATTTGTACTATACGAAGCCAAACTCATATAAAGCATTGCTACATATGATTTGAACTTCTCTTATGCCATCCATGACATAAGTTATAGTTACCGGAGTCTCTTGGCCGACTTGCTCGTTCTCTGCCTCAGCAGCCGGGGTGGTCTATACATAAAAGGAGGTCAAAGACTGATTGATCACGGTTTTTACACCAGTAACTAATAATATCATTAACCAAATTATAAACATCCCAGTCAATTTACATTTGACACTCTCAAATATGGCACCAAGTGTTGGTTTGCCGAGTTTAACATATAGGAAGACAATCAAATGAAAAACGTGTTGTAGCTCATTTTTTCCTCAGTATGTTAAATTCAGCAGTATCTGCACATTAAAGGGTGCAAAAGTGTGTTTTTTTGTAGGTGAGGTGTGTTTATTCTTCACAGGACTCACTTATCTTTTACATTTGACCAGGGGTGCACAAACTATACTATTATAACTGCAGCTGTGGAGGCACTTAAACTGTATAAAATGTATAAAGTAAAGATCATCAGTGGGTTTCTATGAGCACAGACTCTTTTTCAGATACCACACGATTAAAATGCAAAAGCTTTCGGCAACTGGGAAAGCACCGGCAAAAGAAACGCCATAATTTGAAAATGCATAATGTATAGTAATGATTTTAAGTGTGCACCTTCAATACTTTTACAAAGACACACCGCAAGATGAAAGATTGCTAATCCTCGTCTTACTCATAACAGACTCAAAACAAATAAACATAATCACAAATGAAAACAAATAAAAAAACAAAAAAAATTAAAAATAAACCCCAAAATAAACTCAACAAACGTATGCAAAACGAATACAAAAAATGAAACCAATACAAATGAGTCTATGTATTTAATTCAAACATGGATTCCCACAGTTATTTGTGGAATAACTATAATAAAAAAAAGAAATTAAAGAAAAAAGCACCTAATTATAACAGGCTTTGTTGCTGGAAGCATAGTAATGGGCTCAGGAGGATTTCACACGGGCTGTGCAGACTGTGTGAGGCGATAAAGAGGGATAAAACACACATACCTCAGTCTGCTCTGCTGTCTCAGGTTCAGCAGCCACAGGGGACTCCGCCGCGCTCTTAATGAGCGGCACCACACACAGGAAAACACCATTAACTACTGCTCTCAGCACAGCACTCTGATCATCATTTCACGACAGACGCATGTTTAAAAGGCAAAAAAAAAGTCAACGGTGCAGAAGGCAACAAAACATGAGCATGAATGGGAAGGGGATCCAGCACTAATGGGGAAGAATGATATTAACATGGAGAACAGATGATTACGGTGACAGATGATGGTGATTTATGCTGATGACACGATGAAAGTGATGATGAAGATAACGGTGGTGGTGATGATGAAGATGGAGATGATGGTAAAAATGGTGTAAATCATATCCATGACGAAAACATCTGGGGCATAATAACCCACTCACAGGAGCTGTCTCTGCAGGTGGGCTGGCAGCAGCAGCGGTCTCTGCTGATTCTGCTGGTTCAGTTGTGATCTCTGCAGGAGGAGTAGTGACCGAGCCCCCCTCAGCAGCCTCAGCAAGTGGGGCAGGGGCCACCTCCCCCTCTGGGGCAGGGGCCACCTCCCCCTCTGCGACAGGAGCCCCCTCTCCTTCTGGGGCTGCCTCTGTACCAGCCTCTGCCCCTTCTGGGGCCACAGCCTCAGACTTTACATATACACAATGGCACGGGAATTAGAAAAAGGCATGGCTCAGTCACATAATCACATTCTTTACAGCTGATCCCAATCAAACCCATTTAATGTTGTGCATCTGCGCATAACCATTTGCATCTAGGTATTTGAATTTTTCAGAAAATGCAGCCACATGGTGCCTATGTAAAGGGTTAAATTACGTTAAAACATACAAATTAAGGTCAAATGTGCTAGGCTTTAGCTAGTTTAACTGTTTTGGCATAGACAGATAGCTCCCCACAGTATAACCACAAGGACTCCACCAGGACTTTTCATTTTCCATTTTAAATAGTTGCACACTGGCAATATATAGGACACGGTCCACTGCACCAACTACTAGAATCTCTGGTGCCAGAAAACTGGACCTGTGCTTTTCTATTGGTTGTCCCTTCAGTACCTTAGAAATGAAACTCAGAAATGCAACAGCTATCCTCCACGGAAGTGTTTTTGCTTATATTTTCACAATCAACAGAGAAAACGTAAGCATTGTTTGATTCTACACATGATTCTACAACAAACAGCATACTATACTAGTTCCTGCCAGTATGGCTGGAGTAACCATAGGTAAGCAAGATAAAACAGCTACTGTGTCAGCTACGGTGTAAAAATGCCTTTCATCACAATAAGGTTTGAGGAGCTCCAAAACTTAAGTTTCAGGTCAGATCAGGACATCCCTAATGAGAAGAACTGCGTTTTCAAAACAGGGAAGCCGTATTACAAACATGCAACGGTGAGAACTATAAACCTGTTCTCACATCCAGTCATAAAGCAGTGTGTGTGTAACATGTGAACTGGCCATTAAAGTAAGTAATATAAAATAAGCAAGTAATTTACTGGTTTAAAAGAAAAGAAAACAAAGGATAACGCGGCCATTTTTACGTTTTGTTAGTTTAGAGCAGTGGCCAACACAGCTCTTGGAGATCTGATTGAACATGTCTCACTCGGATGATCAATCCACTTGCTTAGTTGGATCAGGAGTTAAAAAAGGTGTTAACTTTGGGCTAAATCCACCTTCTGCGGGAAGGTAAATCTTCAAGAGCAGGGCTGTGGCCACCGCTTATTTCATTAAAGTGCCCTTTTTATGGACATTATTAAACAGACTTGATGATTTGTCTAAACAATGTCGTTTACATGCATATATGAAGACTACACTACAGCGCTTCAGTTAGGTCCTTCATTTAGACATCATTTAGGTTCTGGTAGGTAGAAAGTAATGCGAGATATTTGTTGTCAAATGAAGCGTCCTGGCATAACGTTAAATTAAGCATACCCTATGCAAATTGACAATATTAGAGAATTTAATTAAAATTTAAGTTGCTGTGTAACACGACTCTTAATGTAACAAAAGCCAGTCATGTAATTAGTAATGTAACCAGTTACTGTCACTCACCATTTTATCAAAGTCTGCCACAAATACTGGTGCTGTGGCATCCCCCTTTGGAAGTAGGAGAAGAGAACAAGAAAAGGAAAAGAGTTAAACATAAGTTTGAACATGATTTAAAATAAAATTCTGAGACGCGCTAAACATGCAGCATTAGCATTAACATCAGGTTAGTGGACAAGCTGAGATGTCTTCATTTTGAGTTTCTAGAAAGAAACATTTTCAGGGTGTCATTCAGGAAAGGGCATTAGTGGGAATACTTACAGCAGAAATATTATGAGTCTTAGGCCTCGTCCACACGGACGTTCGAAATGAACGCACCATAGGTGTTTTTGTGGCGTTTGGTAGCGACGCTTGATCGACGTCAGCAAGGCGTTCGAATGGCGTAAGTCTGACGCCGCTTAACGCCAGTCTGACGCCCGATCTGCAGTTTCGTGTATTTACCTGTGGGGGCAGCATTACTCTGTCCAGAGTGTTTACACGCGTGTCATCCTGGTTTATAGTTCTGCACTGAAAACATGGATCCCTATCTTTCTTAAGACTCACCGTTTACATTCATCTAAAATCCTCCCGATACGGCGCCGTAGGCAGGAGAGGAACAAACATCGCCGCTGCTACTGGGTTCACCCTCTTACTGCGCAGCGTCAGAGCAACGAGTTGGGCTGGATCAACGTCCAGCATTTTTCGTTAAACGTGTTTTTTCGACAGTTGCCGTCCAGAATCATGGGACATATTCGGTCCTCCAGAACGTCAACCGAACGCAATGTAAACGCCATAGCGACGTTTTTCCTGCGCTTGGTGAGATTTTGACGGCAAGAAAACGTTGCATGCAGCGTTTATTTGACGCCATCCGAACACGCAGCCGGCCGAACGCCCGTGTGGACGCTTAAATTTGCTTCAATGAGCAGAAAAACAGGCGCCGTTCAATAGACGCTCACCCGGCGTCACGAACGCCAGAAAAACGCCTGGTTCAGACGTCTGTGTGAACGAGGCCTTACACATAACAATGTATTCGTGACATTTTCTTTTTAGATCCAAAACTACTTTGTCTTATGCGAGACGCATATAAGAATATTCCCAAGATTGTTCAGTCAGAGGGTATTCCAGAGTCTCCGAGAAGCTCAGTGAGATTTCAGCCTAATAATGATCCCCACAGAGCTCATCTAGCTGCTGCGGTCTGTAAGGACAGAACCCTCTCAGGAGAGCGGGCTGGTTCAGAGAAGGCTGCACCACTGTTTGCTCAGTAACAGGAGCCAGAAATACACAACTGTGTCTCTCCTTACGTCCCACTCATTTGTTTGTTTTTAGCTTTGAATCTCCTTGGTGCAAAATGATGCAAAACTGCTATTTTATGCCAATCAAAGCATCTTCTGTTTAGTGTATAGAGGAGATTACATTAAAATACAAAGTGTCTAAAGACACAAGGAGCCTAGTGTTCTGTCCACTCAGCACTCAGCAGTCAGAGGTGCTTTGTTATGAATGATTCATACGTAAGTCACTGTGTGGATTAACAAACAAATATATACTGGGATAGGACTGGAAACGAGAGCCTTTGAAAGTCCTTCAGGAAGCCTGGAGAACTGCTCTTCAAGACTACACTAAAAACACACCTGCAACACGATACACTTTCTAATTCGAAATGTAGATCTTGTTCTAAATCAGTTCTGGGGCGTTTCTGATGGTCCTCCTACCAAATATTTTTCACTTTTCCTTCCCACCTGAAAACACCAGGAGACGTCTTCAGGATGAGAAAAGCTCTTGGTGTGTTCAGGTGGGAAGGAAAAGTGCAAAATATTTGCTTTATACTTGATTCTCATGCGGTTTAGTAAACTTTATGAACTTTTGAAACACATGTGTTTTGTGATTTTGTTGCAGTCTGTGGCCTTCAGAGGTGGTCTCTCTACAGAAAAACTGTTCCAGTGCCGTGTGTTTCTCTAAGACTAATTGGACACACTTTCTCCTTTTCTCTTTTTTTCTCTCTCTGTCTCTTAGCAGTGATGCACTGTAATCATCCAACTGTGTTCACACACATCATAAGTCCATTTAAGACTTCTTCCTGAAATAAATGCAGCGGAATCATGGCCATGTGTAGCAGAGACATGCTGTCAAATGATTCAAAATGTATTACAGTGCAGGAGCAAATATCCCTGACACAGATTTTTCATTTTGCATTTATGCATTTTACATCTGTTGCACATTTTTGATAAATATATGTATAAAACACTTCAGAAACGTTATTTTATATGATCTAAATATACCTTAGTTGTACGACTGTATTAAAACTAACCCCACCATGTGGAGGGTGTACTTTAGCCTCGTTAGCTCTCACTGTGAATAATTAGTCACACTAATGGTGATGTATTGAAAAATGTATGAAAAAAAGGTACAACAGCATTTTTCAGGAGAAGCTGAACGGTCACACTGCTGTCGAGATTTTTAAATGCGGTTTCTATGGGATTATTATATAAACATGTGTTACTTTAACCTGCTTAGCTACAAATAATACCCAAGTAGTCATTTTGTGGCATGATATTTTTCTACATATTATCCTACATAGCACCTAAAACACCTTTGAATGCTCTGCTGAGTCTTAAGGAACGCTTCAATATAAAGTGGTTGGTTAGTGTAGTGGATAGCATCACTGCTTTGGAAAGCAGGAGAGTGGGTTTTGCCACGACGCTGTGCTTTTTCCCACTGAAAACAGGTACAGAGGCTGGCTTCCATCTTTGTGTCTTTCTCTTTATTTTACAAACGTAAACCAGGCTCGAGGGCCGATACATAATAATAATAATAATAATGCATTTTATTTATAAGCGCCTTTCACAACACTCAAGGTCACGTTACAGAAGTTATTAAGTAATAAAAATTGAAGAATAAATAAGTTAAAAAGAGTTCATAATCCTTGTGGTATCCTTCAGATGCGCAGTGTCCACGGTTACGGCAGGCAGCTGAATATATTTAGGCGTGATGGTGACTCTCTTGGCGTGGAAGGCGCACAGGTTCGTATCCATGCACAGATCCACCAAGTCTCGCCTCGCTGGCCTCCTGCAGGGCCGTGACGGCGGAGCTCTGGAAGCGGAGGTTGATCCTGATATCCTGAACGATCTCGTGTGCCAGGTGCTGGAAGGACAGTTCGCAGATCAGCAGTTCTGTGGATTTTTGGTAACGGTGGATCTCCATCAAAGTCATGGTGCCGGGCCGGTGCCGGTGCCTGTCATGTTTCTTCACAGCACCGGAGGCCAGAGCACTCTTGCGAGCAGCCTTCGTGGCCGGTGGCTTCCTGGGAGCTTTCCCAGCGGTGGATTTGTGGGCAGTTCTTTGTTCTTGACATAGCAGCGAAGTTAGATGGCTAAAATAATAATAAAATAATAATAAAATATATAGATGATACAATACTGTGTGTTGTTCTTATGAATATATACATTAAGTTATAAAAATATAAAATATATCAAACAAAAACATGCCAGACGGAGCAGCGTCAGACTCGCCTGCGTTCCCGTAACCTAGCAATGCATAAAACTGAAAGGCAAGAGTAATTGTATGGGTAACGGTGGACCAACACTAAAAAGAACTTAAATACAATACATAACCACATGTACAACCAATGACAACACACAACCACTTAGTCCTGAGTACACCAGCAGCTGGAACCTCACGGCTATTACCCAGCTGGTGTACTCAGGATACCAAAATAAGAGTCTAACCCAACAACCTAAACCCCAGCGCCCCCATGTGGCCGCTGACTAGACGTCACAGGTTTTGATTTCTACCTTTTGTAGAGTCCTTGGGCAAGACTCCCAAACTACATTCACCTGCAAAAAGGTGGATAAAAGCATCTGCCAAATGATGGATTGAATCAGACAACACATCATTTCCGCATGCTAATGGTTCTTTGAGTGTTCAGAGGTCCTTGAGCATTAAAAAAGCTCCATATGCAGAAAGCCACTGATCATTTGAACTGATATGAGGAACTCTGGCCACTCAGGCTCATGAAGAGAAGGAACAAGCAAAAGGTGGAAAAACCAAAAACATGTTTGGGTTTTTACACGCTCTGCGTGAAGGAGGTTCAGAAAACGCGGCTGCTGTTCCTGCGTGTGAGTTATGGGCTGGTGTTGTTGCTGCTTGTCGTTCTGAATGGAGGAAAGCAGAGTAAGGCAACACCGCTGAGGAAGGAAACACAGGCCCAAAACACAAACACACGTGCTCTCACACACACGCGCGCGTGTGCGCATGCAGAGCCGCGCGCTGTGCTGTTGTTTTGCAGAACTGGGTGTTGTTGTCGATGCTCTGCCACCCACGTGGCGCCGAGAAGTGTGTGGCCAGGGTTCAGGTAACCGCCATGTGCTCCTGATTAATGCAACACAGCAGAGCCGCGATGGGAACAGCATCTAATTCACACTTTAATACCTGCATGGACCCTTCCAGGACAGCTTTGACACAGACCTTGTTCTGCAGAAGAATCAGAATCAAACTTTGTTGCTCCTGGAGGAAATTGCTTATGCAGTGACTGCACAGACACACAGAGACACAGAGACAAGAAAAATATGAAATATAGTGAGTTAAAGTCAAATAAATAATAAAAAAAAAATATTGAGAAAGTGCTGTGTACTAAATACATTGTTTATATACACACCATGCTGTGGTCAGTAAGAGAGGTGGATATAAATGCTACTGCTGTTATTACATGTAATAGAAACGCAAAACATGGATTAATTTAATTTCTGCATCCGTTTATTTTTGCTGGAACTGGTCTGAAATACAGAAAACATGTTCTATTGCTGTAAAACCTAATCGCCACAAAGTGGGGGCTAATGTTGGCAGTTTCTTTGAGATGATTTGAGCGAACGCACACTGTGTATCTCTGATATCGGCCTGGACATCCCGTCACTCACCTGTCCACTCATTCACACACGCTGAGAATGTTCCAACATGGCTGGACCCAAACACTCCTCTCCTTTCTACTGAGCTCCACTCGAGAACATCCTGCAGGTTTACCAGGTGTTTTTAGATCCTGGTTCAAACAGACCTGGTCATCTTGCATCTCTTGGTCCTGTAGTTTATGTATGACATTTCATGTAGAAAGTTTCACCATACATACATGGAGGATGATGATGATGATGATGATGATGATGAGGATGGTGATGATGATGAGGATGAGGATTAGGATGATGATGATGATGATGAGGATGGTGATGATGATGATGAGGAGGAGGATGATGATGAGGATGAGGATTAGATGATGATGATGATGATGATGATGATGAGGATGGTGATGATGATGATGATGAGGAGGATGATGATGAGGATGATGGTGATGATGATGATGATGAGGATTATGATGAGGATGATGATGATGATGAGGATGAGGATGAGGATTAGGATGATGATGATGATGATGATGATAATGATGATGAGGATGAGGATGAGGATTAGGATGATGAGGATGAGGATGATGATGATGATGATGGTGATGAGGATGATGATGATGATGATGATGATGGTGATGAGGAGGATGATGATGATGATGATGATGATGATGAGGATGGTGATGAGGATGATGATGACGATGAGGATGATGATGATGATGAGGATGATAATGATGATGAGGATGGTGATGATGATGATGATGATGTTGAGGATGATGATGATGATGATGATGATGATGCTGATGATGATGATGATGATGATGATGATGAGGAGGATGATAATGACGATGAGGATAGTGATGATGATGATGATGATGTTGAGGATGGTGATGATGATGATGATGATGATGATGGTGATGATGATGATGATGA
>JBBPDB010054941.1:0-10791 GCA_037974465.1 Brachypetersius altus | reverse complement strand
TTTAATACATTACCTGTTACAAAAATGTAAAGATAAACCCGAGGTTGAAATACGGAAAAGTCACGAACGAGAGAGACAGAGAGAGAGTAAGACAGAGCGAGAGAGAGAGAGAGACGATCCGTGCGCTCCACAACGAGAGAGCAGGAGAGATACGGAGAGAGAGAGGGAGAGACGCACGCTCAGGAAAAGTAACGAACCAGAGAGAGAGAGAAAGAGAGCGCACGCGTGAGAGAGAGATACACAGAGAGAGAGCGAGAGAGAGGCGCACGCTCTGGTAAAGTCACGAACGAGAGAGAGACAGAGAGAGAGTGCGCGCGAGAGAGAGATACGCTCTGGAAAAGTCACGAACTAGAGAGAGAAAGAGAGAAACCCCTTTGGCCATGTACGGTGAGCCAGAAGAACTAAAATGAGTAAAAAAAAAAAAAACGGAGAATATTTGCAGGTTCCGCGTTGTTTTGAATATTTCTGCGTAAAACGATCCGTTTCGTTCTCAAAAAAAAACGCGAGTGACTGGATCCGCGAGTCCCGATCCGTGTAAAACTGGGAGTTTACTGTATTGTGCAACTGTTTTATAAAATGTTGATTATTTGGCTCATTTATTATTACTATTATTACTAAAATAATTACTTACTATTTTATAAACAATTATAATAGATTTGTATCATTATTATTACTACTACTAAAAAATATGATATTCAGTATAACATTAACTCATTTTTTTTGCCCAAACAAAATTCAAGCTATTTTCACAAATACTATTCCCCAATGAAAAGCTTAGCATATTATTTCTATTATACTCCAGTTGTATAAACTTGATGTTTGTGTATTTAGTATATTTTTATAGATAGATCTCATTCATACAAAGTACAATTCCACTCTAATCCTTAGACCTCTGAATCATTTCCTACACAACTGTAATTCTATCATATTGTTGTGAGGTCAGAGATTTACATCCCTACCAAAGGGGCATTTGGTTCCCATGAAGATAGCACACACACACACACATACACACATGTCTCTGGAGGTGGTCTGGAGAGCAGCAGATAAACTAGGCCTGATTTGAACCCTTGACCAAAAGGAGCTGAGGAGGAAGCTATGAAGAAGACCATTGTGCCCTGGCCATTGTGTGGGAAAAAGATTTCCACATGTCAACAAAAGACCTACTCCTTTCTCTGGCTGCTATCTGTGCAGCATGGTTCTTTCCATCTTCTCTACTGCAGGACCAGAACGTGCCCTGCTTTCAACCTGGGCTGCTGGATCTACCGCACGGGACAACTGAGCTGAACAATAGTGTGAAGAAGTCCCATTGTGATACTGAATTTTACTGGGAATGCTGGACATTGTGGGACAGTGTCGATATCGTTCTTTGTTCTCTTGTGATGCTGATGCCAACACAAACTATGTATATGTAGAAACTGGGACTGAATCCAAACTGGACTTGCACAGAACACAAATAAAACATCTGCAGTAAAATGACTAAATATTTTAGCACAGCAGTCCAGCACTGCTTAAACATTCTATGCAATAAATACAGCATAAGATATTGTTTTGATGTATCTAAATCTATCTAGTGTCTACATACATGTTTTACAATTAAATGAAGCAAATGAAGCAAATTATTTTGCATCACTAGTTTTTATGAGAAAGGATATTTGCCTCCACATATTTATACCCCAGTGAAATGTGTGATCACATTTTGAGAATGAATTTAGTTATGAATTTCTAGGAGTGCCAATATCCGACTTGTGGTTTGGTTAAAATGCAACAAACGTTCTATAACATGTCTACGTGAGCTGAATAGCTAAATTTTTATGAACCTGGTTTTACCAAGGGTGCCATTAATTCTGGAACTGTAAAATTCCAGTGCGACGGGATAACTAGTGTATGCTCAAAGACCGCCATTTTACCTTGTTCATCACAAAACACATACCATACTGTGTTATGCAACAAGCAGTTCAACAAAGTTTCTTGGTGACACCACTTCTTTATTTGTGGGTTGGATAAGTGAAGGCGGTTGTGCTCACATGTGGTGTCCTTCTTGAAGACCCTGCTTGTCTCAGTCCACACGGTCTCGCAGTCCTCCTGCAGCCTAAAGAAACGTTTCTTCTGCCAGGAGTTGGACTTCACCTTGGTCAGCTCCCCTCCCTTCAGCAGGAACTGCAGGTCCTCATCATCCTCCAGACCTACTCACACACACACACACACACACACACACACACACAATGACTTAACAGTAATTTCAAATATTTGGTGCACTATATGAACACATAAGCTTGACCATAACACCAACAAGGATTTTAATGACACTGTATTGAAATCCATAGACTTTAATATGTCAAGTCCTTCGTCTAGTCAAGTTCTTCGACTCTAAACTTATCCAGCCATGTCTTTATGGAGCTCGCTATATGCACTGAAGCACAGTCATGCTGGAATAGAAAAGATTCTTCCCCAAACTGGACTTCAGGGGAGAAAAAAATCATAAAAAGAGCCTTTAAATCACAGATTTTTGTCACAAGTCCTATTGCTTCTGCAATCTTTTTTCAATTATCAATCAAATATTAAGGGCAACTGTTTAATGCAGGTCGATCTTTAACGTTTAACATAAGAGTGTACAGTTATTTCAGTGTGTAGCACTAGAATTACTTTAATTACTCTGAGGCTGAATAACATCTTTTGCAGCTTTTTCATGAACTTCTATAAACTGGTGACTGTCGCTGTCTGAAAAGGGCGTGGAGCATCAACAAACTTTCCACACGGCTCCTCAAAAATGTGTTCCGCATTAAAACTGAGCTTGCCTTTCTCCGGATAATGATCTTGCAATGTGAGCGGCCTTGCTGTGAGCTCCACACAAGTGCGAAAACAAAGGCAGTACACAACATTCCTGCATCATAATAAGAATCCAGACAGTTTGTTTGTGTGTGTGTGTGTGTGTGTGTGTGTGTATGTGGTATATCAGTCCTTCCACCCTGTTTACTCCCCAACTGTAAAACTATAATTCACTCCTTGCTAGCACTCAGGAGGCATAGATGAATCATCACAATGCTTTCCTAATATATCAGTGCATCAAAAAAAGACTCTTCTTTGTCCTGCCTGTTTCTCCTAGACATAACTCATAACTCAGTGTGACAACAATGTAAGATCTCTCACACTTCTCACATTTTCCTCACACTTCAATTCAGCTCCCGAGAAAGAGCTTCCTCTAATCTCAGCCTGATCCCAGTTTAAGTTTCTCTCATTGCTCTGATCTTGATTTGTCTCAGATCATCAGATCGTCAGATAAACCAGAAGATCCAGGAGAAAACTTGCTTGGCTTCGAAATGGCTTAGAAATTTGTCTCAGTGATGTTGTTTTTCTGTTCTCAACGGCTGAGAACGTCTTCAATCTTATGCTGATTTTCTTATTTGCTCGCTATTTTCCTAAAGGGGTGCTCAGGAGAAACAGGTCAGACTGCAATAATCTCCAGATAAGAAGATTTATTTCTGATGGGACAAAGAACTCAACTGTTGTGAGTAGTAAAATCATTCTAAAATCATCAAGTTTACATTAATATAGCTAATGACCCAGCTACGGGTGTAACAGTTCACAAAAAGTCATTATGCGCAGTGTCTCGATTCCCTTTTCATCTAATAAGAACATTCCGTATAATTAAAGTGCAATATATACGAGTGCGCCAATCTAATGTTCCGACCACAAACCAATATGTGAGCCCCAAGCTCATAATAACCAAAAGTCATATTATAACAAACGAACACAAATAAGACTGCGACGTAATACCAGCTACGCCCCAAATCACACATTTCTATTCTTCACATACTACACAACTGAATGCAGTTCTAATGGATTTGTACTATTTTTACATAATTTTAAGCATGGTAGTGTGGTAACACTGATCAAAAGACAGAGCTGAAAGTTTTGCATTGGGAGTGACATGAATGGACAAGATCAGGAATGAGTTTATTAGAGGGACAGCTCAAGCGAGAGACTCTGTGTTAAGAGAAGGATGCTGAGGAGAGACTCTGAGTGTGTTGGGAGTTTGATGCTGAGGAGAGACTGAGTGTGTTGGAAGGAGGATGCTGAGGAGAGACTGAGTGTGTTGGGAGGAGGATGCTGAGGAGAGACTGAGTGTGTTGGGAGGAGGATGCTGAGGAGAGACTGAGTGTGTTGGAAGGAGGATGCTGAGGAGAGACTGAGTTGGAAGGAGAATGCTGGGGATGAAGCTGCAGGGAGAAGAGGAAGATGAAGGTCTAGTAGGAGGTTTAAGGATGTGGTGAGAGAAGATATACATACAGTTGGTGTGAGAGAGGAAGATGCAGAAGGACAGAAGGTGTGGAGACCGTGAACCCTAACCGGGGCGAGGGGGAAATAGAGGAAGAAAAAAAAAGATAAATACTGTAACCATATGAGAGCTATAACTCAGACTGTCACAGCCACTCCGCCTAGAAATCTCCATACACACACATACATTCATCAGTGCTGATCAAGAGAAAACTGTAAAAACATAATGAAGAGTCACACATATCACGTTTACTGCCTTTACTCCGTTTACAGTGTTTGCTTGTGCTGTTTATAGTCATCTCTCAGCTCCACACTCAGTGGTTTAACAGCAGCTCTGCAGGCTTTGAGTTGTCAGTGAATCAGGCTGGATTGAAGCAGAAGTTTTGGACTGTGTTTAGAGGCTTCATTCGTTTGAACAGCGCCTCTGAGACGGATGCCTGAGTTTGTTTTGTAGTCCAGCCCAAACATATTGGACTGCCTTCTTATTTACTCCCCTTTTTTCAAACTGCAAATAAACAGATGTTGAGTAAACAGCTCATCTTGCAACCTCTGGAGATCTTTTTGGATTATCACAAGTCCAGAGAATTGCTCACATATGCAGGTGTGACACTTATCTCTTTATTCACCCTCCCTCTCTCTGTTTTGCCCTCCCTCTCTCTCTTTCCCTTTTTCTTTGTCTTTGTTTCTCTCACACCCTCCCGCTCCCCTCCACTCCCTCTGACAATCTCTGCCTTGTCTATCCCTCCCTCTATATTTCTTTCTCTCTCCCTTTTCTGTCTCTTTTACTCTTTTCTCACACTTTTTTCTGTCTCTCCCTCGCTATCTCCCATTCAGTCTTTCTCTCACTATCCTTGCACTGCTTCTCTCTCTCTTTCTCTTTCCCTCTTTTCTTCCTCCCCCTTCTTCTACCTTTCTCTGTTATTCCCTCTCCCTCCCCCTCTCTCTGTCTCTTCTATGCCTCTCTTGTTTTCTCTCGCTAACTCTCACTCTATCTCACTGTCTTATATATGGTCACTGTCTAATCAATTATTTTTTAGGAAAAAAATGTTATTTTATATCATTTCTTTTAAATTGTATAATAGAGATTTTAGAATGAAGTAGCAGAGACTCTATATCGTTCTCACAAACCTGACTTAATTAAAACAACTACAGATGTAGTACATAAACAAGTATACCATCTCTTAATGAACTGCACTTGTATGCAGTTTATATTCTGTGTGAGCAGATCCAAATCATCAAACAATGAGCACCACATGGTGAAAATGCCTGCAATGTCTTTTTCCTGCAAATCAATTTCATCTCATTAAAAGCATAATAAAACACTCCTTCTTCTACTTATAAACATGGAATGGATGGAAAGTTTAGACTCTGCACTGTGAACACAATGTTCAAACTTTTCTACGAGTGAGAAATAATTAGTATCAAACCGCAGCTTTCTCTTTATCTTCTCGGCAAACTATTTTCTCATGTGTCTTTATTTTCTTTGTTCGTTACTTTCTGTTTCCCCATACAAATATTTTTCTTTGTTCCTCCTTTTAGACACACCCTTTGTTGTCTTCAGTCAAACACATTCGCTTGTTAAGACAAACAATCCATTCTTTGCATTTTTGTGCCGTGGTGAATTGGTTTGTTCTCTCATTTAGAACACCTGTCTCTTCCTGTCTCTCCCCGAATCTCTCTCTATATTTCTTTCTCTCTCTCTCTCTCTCTCTCTCTGTCTGTCTGTCTGTCTGTTTCTCTCTCTCTCTCTCTATCTATCTATCTGTCTGTCTGTCTGTCTGTCTGGCTCTCTCTCTTCTCTCTCTCTGTCTCTCTCTCTCCATCCTCCCTCTCTCTAACTCTCTCGATCTCTCTCTGTCTGTCTGTCTCTCTCTCTCTCACTGTCTCTCTCTCTCCCTGTCTCTCTCTCTCTCTCTCTCTCTCTCTCTCTCTCTCTATCTCTATCTCTCTCCCTGTCTCTCTAATTCTCCCCCAGTCTCTCTCTCTCTGTCTCTCTCTCTGTCTCTCTAATTCTCCCCCTGTCTCTCTCTATTTCTTTCTCTCTCTCTCTGTCTCTCTCTCTCTCTCTCTCTCTCTCACACACACACACACACACACACACACACACACACAAAGCAAAGTAGAATCATAAATCATCAACTATGGATGTTGTTTCATTTAGTTTGGTGTAATTACACTGTAAGGTGTGTGTGTGTGTGTGTATGTGTGTGTGTGTGGGTGTGTGCGCATCTCTCTGTTCAGCATATGTAAAGTGAGTAATTACTCGGTGTAGTACATTAACAGGCCTGTCCAGTGTAACTAATGCTCTCTACTAAGAGGACGCAGTAACTGATCTATCATTATGATCAGGCAGTGGGTGAAAGACTAAATGAATCACTGTAACACTCCACACTGTCATTGTGTTCCTGTTTGTGTTGTCCAGACAGAACAGGCCCAGTTGTGTCCTTGCTTCAGCTGAGAGGTTGGACAAAATGCTGGCAAAGTTCCATTTAGTCTAATAAATGAAACTCTAAAAGCACTTTAGGGTGTGTTTTCATTTCCAATGCTAATTGTTTTTTTTTATATGTTTGTTAAAGGTGCCACTGTTAACACATATTGTTTTACATTAGCATGGTGGCAAATTATTTGCTCCCAACCTGCCTATAACCTCTCTCTAGTTCCAACATCTTACAATATACTCTGCAAGCTCAACACTAAAAGAACACATTTATGGGCGGGGCCTAAATAGGACAGATATATTGATATTTATTTGGATGGTCTGCTCAAGATGCGCTGAAAAGCTCTGACTGTCTTTAAATAACATTCAACAAGCAATCTTTAACTAACATATTTTTTATTAAATGCACTGAACCTGAAGAAAGTATGTATTAAATCTATCCCTAAACCCAAACTTACATTTAATTCAAAACTTAAATCTAACCTAATCTTAAACCTAAATCTAGAGCTATGATTAATCCACTGACTTTCACCAGATAATGTCTGGAGATACTCTATAGGGTATTATCAGCAGGACTGAATTATTGTGTGACAGCAATGTTATTTTAGTGACCTGCATGTATACTAATAACGTCACCGTTATTCTGTTTTAATAAGTGAATATGCCGTAAGCAAGAAAAGAATTTAAAATTCAAATGATCAGAATGACAGCTGTGGCCAGTCTAGTAGTTAAACATTTTGGCCATTCAAGTGTAAACTAATACCCCATCTGCTAAGAGGACACAGTGAGTGATTTATGATTATGATTATTTATGTGGGTGGTTATACTGGTGGTGTGAATTGAGTGAATGAGTCAGAGAGGATACAGAGAGTATCAGTTTAATACTGAACACTGTCTCCGCTCCTACATAAGTGCAGTGTGTGTGTCTATATAAGTTCATTCTGACAGAAATTTGGGGTTTGTTGAATCATGTAAAGCTTTAAAGTGTTTATATTATGACAGCTAGTGAAAATTAGCTTTTTCTGTATAAAATGACAGTTTTTCTGTTACATGAGAGATAGATTTGTATATTGTGAATTTATTCTAACCTATTCTAATAGACTGATGGTTACAATGATTATTCAATCCAAGCACATTTGGAGATTTGCACATTTCAAGTAATCTTAGAAAGAGACTTGGAGTGAAGTACAGAATCCAAAACTAACTTAGAATGAACCGTGCAAAGAGCCTAGAGGATCGTACCATTGTGGGCTAGTAGATAAATAAGCAGCAGATAAATCCCTGCTCGACTACGGCAATTGTGGCAACACCCCAGTGATAACAGTGTCGTGTACATCACCCCCATTATGTCCTGTCAATCACGGCACGAATGGTGCTGAAATGAGTTTAATAAGACAGCACCCTAATTGAAATGCTGTTAAAAAGATACTGAACCCATTTCTCATTCAATTCATTATTATATTGATAATGATTAATAATAATGATTTTTGCTGGCTCTTGTTCTTACTGCTTTCAAAACTTTCACACTGAATGTTATTGACCCGGGGTCCCAACATCCAGGCAAAAAGACATTCGAACGCTCTCACTAAACCTGGCAATGATGAGTTGATCAATGTGAGAAATCACCAGGCGTCCAGGACTGGACCTGGGAATCCTACTCTGAGAAGTAGAAAAAATAGTGCCTTATTCATTTTTTCACACAAGCAATGTGTTATTTTAAAGAATCAACCTCTGTGTAAAGAGGTTTAATATATCAAGAACTTGAGAGCATCAGAGTTCACCGTTGTCCTCAAGCTGAGTTAACTCAGAAAACTAGTGAAGCACGCTGCCTTAAATTTTTGAATTAACTCGACTTCTAATTTTTACAGGGATGTCAGGTCTGTCTTTTTCAACACTGAAATATTACACAAATATTCGGTTCTTTGGTGTATACTGCCCTCGCCATTCTTCCTTCCAATCTTCTATGAGACATCTCTGTTAAATACTTCGCTTCTTTTCCTGACATTCTGAGTCAGACTCGGGCTCGCAGGGGCAGCAGCCATGTTTTAGAACTCATGTAAGTCAATGAATGACTGATACTGAACATGGGTGTGGGGGGGGGGGGCTTCCTATGAATATTAATGACTAGTGGGTGGTCTCAGCAAGAAGGAGGCATAAGTTGAAGACGAAGAGAGAGAGATACCCTACAACATAGACATGATCTTCCGAGTAAAAATGACTTTCATAGACATTAGAAATGCCTGAAAGTGCTGCACCTTGCAGACCTTTATACTGTATTTACATAATGATGGTAGACAGGTGATGGCAGACTGGATGGTCCAAAATTTTTTCTGTGAAGACAGTAGGGGTGCAGGGTTGGTTGTATAACATAATATTGAGGTACTTTTTAAAAGCTTTTATAAAAACACACATGAAACACATCTTGATCATTAGTTTTTCTGAGGATAGTCCAAAAAGTATGTAAATGACTATGTCCAGGCCAGTACAGCAAAAGTCAGTTTTCAACAAAACATGCCATTAGATTTGTGTGTGTCGTAGGACAGGATAGTGGATAACACCAAAATACTGTAAATGTATTATCATGGCAGTGGTTATGTGCCTGCATGCCAGTCTAGTACTATTGATTACTCCAGTTCTGCTATGAGTTTTAAAACAATGCTTTTTTTCTGTGTAAACATATAATCCTAGCATAAGAGCTGGATAATGGAGTGAACCAAGTGTGTCTTTTTGAGCCTTTGATTGGAGCCATTAAAATCCATCCATTGAAAGCCCCCTAAGAGACCCCTGATCCTTATTAAGTTGGGGAGCAGGATATGAAGCGAACCTTTAGTCCGGGGCAGAGAGCTAACGGCACGCTAATCACTGCAGCGTGTCCTACACAGAGCCGATAATAACACTGAATGCCACGCATACATCTATGAGTGTGTGTGTGTGTCTGTGTGTGTGTGTGTGTGTGTGTGTATCTGTGATTCTGTGTGTGTGTGTGTGTGTGTGTTTCATTTAAAATGGGCTTATGAAGTTTTCACGCTTGTGTTGAACTCAATGTTATCAGATGTTCCTGCTAGAGGTGTTGACATGCGCGCACACACACACACACACACACACACACACACACACTCATCATTATTGTGATCAGCTGTTTCTGGGCAGCTCTCCAAGGTGATGTTGCTGTGAATTTGTTTCTTTTTGTGTGCGTGTGTGTGTGTGTGTGTGTGTGTGTGTGTGTGCGTGTATGTGTGTGTGTTTGCTTGTGTGTGTGTGTGTGTGTGTGTCTGTGTGTTTGTTTGCGTGTGTGTGTGTGTATGAGTGGGCTTGCTTGAGTAAGTGTGTGTGAGTGTGTGTGTGAGTGTGTGTGTGCGTGTATGTGTGTGTGTTTGCTTGTGTGTGTGTGTGTGTGTGTGTGTGTGTGTGTATGAGTGGGCTTGCTTGAGTAAGTGTGTGTGTGTGTGTTTGTGTGTGTGTGTGTGAGGTGAGGGTGTATAAAAGCAGCTCCTCAGGTGCCTCAGCAGTTCAGGTGAGTCTCTGATTTGCTCAGCTTGAAGCTCCTGCAAGCAAGGACAGGTGAGTGAAGACACTGGGGATGTTTTGATGTACATCTATGTTTTATAGTTTATACAGGAATTTAGTCTCTCTGTTTTTAGTTCTTGTTCTAGTGTGTGTGTGTGATGGAAAAAAGTTGGAGGGATGTTCCATATATATGACTAAAATGTAAAAAGAATATCATTTAAAAAGCCAATGCTTTAAAGGGGGAGCTTCTTTTTGCTGGAAGTACATTTGGTGATGTGAAATATACTGCAACTGGACTGTGTCAGTTTTATCTATATGATACAAACTATGTTTTTCAATATTAATAATAATAATAATAATAATATTAATAATAATAATAATAATTGAAAAACATAGTGATGCTGTTCTGATATTTGGGGTAAAGGTTACCTGGCTACCTCTCTCTCTCTCTCTCTCACACACACACACACACAGAGTTGCCTTTACATTTATGTATTTATGTAGTCTGAGTTAAAGGCCGCTGAGAGGGTTTGTCTGGACAGTGAGGAGGTGTTGGTGCGTCTTGCCCCGGG
>JBBPDB010054903.1:0-10792 GCA_037974465.1 Brachypetersius altus | reverse complement strand
TCATCAGCATAGAAGTGATATGAGAAACCATGTGAGGCTATTACATCCCCAAGAGAACCAGTATAAAGAGAAAAGAGAAGTGGTCCTAGGACCAAACCCTGTGGGACACCAGTGGATAGTCTACATGGAGCAGACTGGGTGCCTTGCCATACTACCTGGTGCCTCCGGTCATTGAGGTAGGATGTGGACCATTGCCAGGCTATGCCTGAGATACCTAGGTCGGAGAGAGTGGTGAGGAGGATCTGGTGGTTTACTGTGCTGAAAGCAGCGGAGAGATCGTGGAGGATCAGAGCAGAAGACAGGTTGGCTGCTCTAGCCGCATGAAGTTCTTCTGAGACAGCAAGGAGAGCTGTTTCAGTGGAGTGAGGTTCAAGCCTCTCACACAAGCCTCACAGCAGCCTCAGTCCTTGCTCACAAGAGGTTCAAGCCTCCCACGCCAGCATCTACACCCAGCTGCTTTCCAGGTACTCCAGCCAGCTGCTCGATGAAGCCCACTGTCCCTGAGGTTCCTGAGTCTCTAGTTCCCCAAGCCTCTTGTCCCTGAGGCCAGAGCCCGCAGCACGTCAGAGTCCCCAGTTCCTGAGGCCCCGGCTTCCGCCGAGACACCTGGTCCTGCTCCTAAGGGAACTTGGTCCTGCTACTGACATATGTAATCCTAATTGAGAACTGTACCATTGGATCAGTAGTGCAAACTAGCTTAGGAAAGTGACTTAGAGTTAATAAGCAGATGATAAGGGACAACATTAACCCAATAAACAGTTTTTATATTGCACATATACAATTTGAACAGAAAATGGCATGAAAACATAAAGATCATCTACAGACTTGGGGGGAGATATAGTCTTATTGCCACAGGTAGAAAGGATTTCCTGTGGTGTTCGGTTCTGCATTTTGCAGCAATGAGTCTTTTGCTGTGTGGCTCTGATAGTTTATTAAGAAGACGTAAATGGGATTGGAGGGGTTGCCTATGATGCAGAGAAGCTTCTTCATCATTCTCCTCTCAGATACCTATCAGCTTGTTCAGCCTGTTGGCATCAGCTGTCTTCACTGCACTTCCTCAGCATACAGCTGCAAAAACCACCACAGCTTCTACCACAGAGTGATAGAACATAGTCTGCATTATCCTACACACACTGAAAGATCTGAGCCTCCTCTGTGGGTAAAGCCGGCTCTGCCCTGTGTTCTCGAACCAGTCCAGGTACCGGCGGTAGTCCTCAACCACCTCAACATCTGTCCCTCTGATGGTGACAGGGGTGGGAGGGGGAGCCTGCTTCCTAAAGTCCACAATCGGTTCCTTTGTCCTTGTGATGTTTAGGTGTAAATGGTTCAGCTCACACCACTCAACAAAGCTGTCCACCCCACTGCTGTATTCATCCTCCTGTCCACACTCCTGAAATCATCCTCCTGTCCATCCCTGATACAGGCCACAGTGGCAGAGTCATCTGAGAATTTCTCAGATGAGAAATGTACCTGAGGTCAGACATGTAGAGGGTGACGAGGAATGGTGATAGGGCAGTCCCCTGTACAGGGTGAAGGGGAGAGGTGATAGGACAGTCCACTGTAGAGGGTGTAGAGGACGGGTGATAGGACAGTCCCCAGCTGCGTCCCTGTGCCGCTCAGGGTGCTATCAGAGCAGCAGTGTTTCAGCCAGAGATGCTGTTGTCCATAATTAGACAGTCCTTAATCCAAGCTACCAGTGGGGCGTACACCTGTATTCCCTTGAGCTTATTCCCCAGCAGCGATGGTGTAATTGTGTTAAAAGCACCGGAGAAGTAAAAACATGACCCTCATAGTGTTTCCAACAACGTTCAAATTGGAAGGTAGATGATGGCGTCCTTCGTGCTGGTATGGGGCCGTGACATATGTGATGTGGGGCTGCTGTTACACTCTTCTTTCTGTTCTGGATGCTAAAGCAGAACATCTTGTTCTGCTCCAGTGGAGAGCCAGTCATTACTTAGCAGTCAGTGCTGAGCTGAGTGATACAGTTATAGTGAACAACCTGGTAGAACGTTAGTCAGACTGTATAGAATTGTGAAAGTTTTATATTGTTGTGTCCAGCAATTTCAGAATCGGAATCAGTGAACATTTGTTACCACCAGACACGCCCACAACTAAAGCATGAATTGTGGCCTAAACAGAGATTATGGTGTTTAGTGCTGGCCCGATGTAGTTGGTCACACAGCATGGTGACCAGCATTTCACTGTCCAAACACATGTGCTGGTTTTACTGGTTTTACTTTCAAAAAAGTAAGTTCACACAGTTTACATCATTTTTAGATTAAGGCTATCAAAATGAAGTCAAATAACTCTTTTGGAAATAGGAGCTCTGAACCAGCTGTACGGGTCTTACGGTGCAAACTACATAACCCACTAGGAGGGCACTGCAGTAATCGATAACTTTAAATAATAATAAATCTTATTTATATAGCACTTTATATTTACACAAAAATCTCAAAGTGCGGGGGGCTTCCGGTATGTGTTCTACTGAGTAGACGTGTATTTGACTCGCTCTGCTACACTATACCATATTTATCTTTCAAACCTCACATTTTTTGGTCTTTTTATTTGCAGTACTTTTAATCCACCTCTAAAATGTCCAAACTGAAAGGTAAAGCCGAGCGAGAGTGAGAACGAGAAAGCTCAACAACGGCGACGCCTCCGGTAACTGTGGCCCAGATTAGCGGTTTGCTAGAAGAGCACAGAGCTGCGCTATCTGCTGATTTTAAGACTTCGTTTTAAAGCTGGTCGTCTAAACTGGACAGCGTTCAGTCTGCAGTACAGGACCATAGTCAACGTATTAGTTCTCTCGAGCTTGCACACACCGATTTCGATAAACGCTTAGATCAGATTAAGGCTGAATGCTCTGCACTCCAAAAAGAGAACGGGTGGCTAAAGTCCAAGATGGCAGATCTGGAAGGGCGCAGCAGACGCCAGAATATTCGGATTGTAGGCCTACCTGAAGCTATTGAGGGTCCACGTCCTACTACTTTTTTCTCCCAATTCCTCGTCGATGTTCTTGGACCGCAGGTACTTGTTTCACCGCCGGAGCTGGACAGGGCGCACCGGAGCCTAGCTCCTAAGCCGCCCGCCGGAGGGAAACCTCGACCGGTCATCCTGCGTTTTCATCGCTACCAAATAAAAGACTTGTTGATTCGCGAGGGACGTAAGAGAGACGACTTGACCTATAAAGGCCATAAGATTAGGATTTACGAGGACTATACCCCCGAAGTGGTAAAGCAACGCACGGAGTTTAAGGGTGCCATGGCAGAACTCTACAAGCGGGGATTCCGGCCCGCACTTCTCTATCCAGCTAAACTACGCATCGTTCTGCCATCCGGGGAGAGAAAGTGGTTGCAATCAGCGTCGGACGCCGACAAATTTGTACAGGCCTTGGACAGGAATTAACGATTCGTTTTCGCCTCAATGTTCCGCTAACCAAACTGTCTCAGGTATGGGCTAAGTGAGGCCTTTTCCCAGGGCGGACGGCCTGGAGACGCTTTATTGCACTGTTTGTGGCTTTGTAGTGTTAAAATATTCTTTATTGGTACGTTCTCACCCTCCTCCTTAACAGTGGGCTGTGTCAACTTTCTCTATTGACAATTTATCACCAAACTTATCATACTTTGCACTGAGCAATCCTATGTGCTCACCTACAAATGCTACCGGAATGATGGCTTCAATCAATCATTGAGGAACGTTCATTGGTATTGTCCTACTATCTGACTGAAATGTTTGTTATCGATCGAGGTTAAACTGCTTTTCCTTTTTGATTTAATGACTAGAGGTTGGTGTAGTAGGGTTTGAGATAGGAGGTCCTGGATGTTTGGAATATGCCTCTGTCTTCTTCGTTTGGGGAAGGGGACTAAGTGGGTGGGGGATGTTTCTTTTTTTTTTTGCTCGGGTTTGTTATTTATTTTTTGCTGTTTGCTTTCTCTTGGTCTTTTTCACTTATTTGGTGCTATTCAGTTCGCTAAATGTCATGTCATCCGCACTTTCAGTGTTCAATGTGGTGCAATGTAGGCCCTGCCCTCTTTTGCCAATACAGGATCGTACCTGCACAGTAATGGCACTTAGAAAAATGGTTGATAATAACATTGTGGGTAATCCGATTAGATTTTTATCCTGGAATGTGAAGGGCATGAATTCTCCAGTCAAGAGATCTAGAGTTCTCACCCATTCAAAACAGCTTAATGCAGATGTGATTTTTCTACAGGAGACACATTTGTGCATTAAGGATTAGAAAAGACTTAAGACGCCGTGGGTTTGCCACGTTCTTCATTCCAGTTCATTCCAGAGGTGTTGTAATCTTAATTTGTAAAAAATTACACTTTTCACTTTCTAAGATGATAACTGACGAGAATGGGAGATTTTTAATCATCGTAGGGACTATCTTGCGCAATCCTGTCATCCTTGTGAATATTTATGCCCCGAATTTTGATAAAGCTCAGTTCGCCCAAAGTCTGCTGAGGACGATACCCAATTTGAATACACATCTTCTGATCTTTGGGGGGGTTTGAATTGCGTTATTGATCCGGTTCTAGATAGATCTGCCTCCAGCATAAAAACCCCATCCGCCATTTCCAAGTCATTCTCAGACTTTATGTCCCAGAACGGATACATCGATCCGTGGAGATTTTGTAATCCACAAGCCAGAGAATATTCTTTTTTCTCTCATGTTCACCACACATACTCCTGCATAGATTATTTTTTTTACCAACAGCTCACTAATTTCAAAAATTCTAAATTCCAAATACTTCCCAATTGTTATCTCAGATCATGCGCCTTTGGCTCTCGGCATTGCTCTGTCTTCTCACCATACTTCGCGTCCCGCTTGGAGGCTTAACTCCTTGCTGCTCTCAGACTTCGCCTTCTGTGAATTTATTTCAGGTTCCATTGATGATTTTTTATCTACAAATAAATCAGATACCACCTCAAACGCTTTATTATGGGAGACTCTTAAAGCTTACCTAAGAGGCCAAATTATCTCCTATTCATCTCACCAATCTAGATCCAAGAAAGCCAGGCTTAAAAACTGTTCCACAGAAATTCTCAAGCTTGATCACCTATATGCTCAGAAACCCTCTCCAGAAACATAAACAACGCTTGACCTGCAACTTGAATTTGACCTGATGTCAACAAGTGAAGCAGAGCAGCTGTTATTACAGTCTCAGGGGAACTACTATGGATTCGGGGGGAAAGCTTCTCGTTTACTAGCTCATCAGCTAAGGCATACTGCCGCCCGCCACATCATGCAAATTAAAAACACATCAGGCATTTTGACATCAGACCCAATTGAAATTAACTCTGTCTTTAAAACATTTTATACCAGTCTTTCCACGTCTGAGTCCCCTTCCAACCTGGAAACTATGCAGCAGTTTCTTGATACTTTAGTTGTTCCCAAAATTGAGGCTGAAAAAGCTGTTGAAATGGACTCCCCCCTTAATTTGGATGAGGTTATATCCTCAATTAAATCATTACAATCCGGTAAACCCCCTGGTCCCGATGGGTTCTCCTCTGATTTTTATAAAAAATTTTATCCCAAATTGGCCCCGTTACTCTTATCTGTTTTTGAGGAGTCATTGGAACAAGGTTCTCTCCCTACTACACTGAGACAGGCTTCTATCTCATTGTTACTCAGGGAAGGGAAAGATCCGACGTCCTGCACTTCTTACAGACCCATAAGCCTTAATGTTGATGTGAAAATCCTGGCCAAACTGCTAGCCTCCCGCAACAGTCCTCCCCTCTATTATTTCGGATGAACAGACGGGTTTTATTAAAGGAAGACATTCCTTTTTTAATATTCGTACCCTCTTCAATATACTGAACTCCAAACATCATAGTGATCTCCCTGAAGTGGTTCTCAATGGATGCAGAAAAGGCTTTTGATAGAGTGGAGTGGGACCTGTCTGCTGCTCTGAGGAGGTTTGGCTCCTGTATACTTCCCCCCTAGCATCTGTCTGCACCAATAACATAAGATCTGTTTTTTTTACTCCGTCACGTGGCGCTCGTCAGGGCTGTCCTCTCTCCCCTTTACTTGCTATAGCTATAGAGCCACTTTCAATAACTCTCAGGAGCTCCCCTTGGTTACAGGGCGTGACTCGTGGGAGTACAGAATATAGGGTGGCTTTATATGCAGACGATCTGCTCTTATATCTCACAAATCCAACCAACTTTCTTGCTTCTATTATGGCAATACTCCAGGACTTTGGCTTCTTCTCTGGATATAGGCTTAACATACAAAAAAGTGAATGTCTGCCTATAAACAGAGCTGCGAAGCGGCTCAAACAGACGGACCCTTCTGGGCAGGATCAATATCGTAAAAATGAGTGTCTTACCGAAGTTCTTACACCTCTTCCAGTGCATCCCTTCGTTCTTACCCAAATCTTTTTTTACTCTATTGATCAAATGATCTCCTCATTCATTTGGAGAGGTAAGAATCCCAGAACTCGCAAATCATTATTACAAAAATGCCGGCTTAGTGGCGGCCTGTCTTTACCTAATTTTATATTATTGGACAGCCAACATTCAAAAGTACATTTACTGGCTAAAAGACCTGCAGGCAAATTGGTGTCAGTTGAAAGCTAATTCCTGCCTCTCTACCTCCCTCCCCACCTTATTATTTTCATCTATCCCTGTATCCCTCTCTCAATACACAGACAATCCGGTTGTCCTTGCCTCTCTTACACGTCATTTCAAGTCTGTTCCTGTAGAAGGCCACTGGGACAGGGTTGTTAATGCGATTTGCACCTCAACATCCTGTGCATAGCTCTCTCTTATCCAATTTAAAGTTGTACATAGGTTACATTGTTCAAAGTCCAAAATATCTAAAATCTACCCCAATGTTCCAGACCCCCTCCTCACGTAATCTAAGTCATATGTTTTTTTTTGCCCCAAAATTCAAATATACTGGATCTATTACTTTGAGATTGTCTCTCATGTTCTTGGAATTCGATTGGAGCGTTGCCCCCTGACCGCTATATTTGGGGTCCCTGGAGACTCCGCTACCTCTCTTAATAGTATGCAAGTGGATGCCATCGCTTTCACTTCACTATTGGCAAGACGCAGAATATTACTGTCATGGAAGGCTCCTCATCCCCCAGCCATATCCCTCTGGCTGAAGGATCTTATGTTCTTCTTAAAGCTTGAAAAAATCAAGTTTAAACTGAGAGGGAGAGCTGATAGGTGTCTGAAAGTGTGGCGCTCCAAGTACTGCAGTGGCCTCATGATGTACAAGCATTGTTTAAAGTTCAAGATTCAAGAGAGTTTGTCAGCCCAGCCACATACACAGAGGGTTGAAATAGCTTTCTCTTAAGCTCTAGACGTGATGTCCTGTTGACTTTGTCTTTAAATTACTATAAAATCCATATCGGTGCTATGTGACCATGTAAAGTTGAAAGTGCAAAAACCAAATCAGTTGTTTCTGGTTTCCTTTTCACCAAAATGTAAATTAGCCAAGATACACTATATGGACAAATGTATTGGGACATGTGACCATTACACATAGACTTTAAACACACAGACTTTAATGTTATGGTGGTCCCCCTTTGCAGCTATAACAGCTTCCACTCTTCTTGGATGATTATGGAGTTGCTGTAGGTATTTGTGACCATTCATTCTGTAGAGCATTTATGAGGTCAGGCACTGAAGTTGGACGAGAAGACCTGGCTCGCAATTTCCGTTCCAGTCAGGTTCTTCCCCAAAATGTTTCCACAAAGTTGGGAGCATGGCGTTGTCCAAAATGCCTTGGTGTGCTGAAGCATTAAGGTTGCTCTTTACTTGAAGTATCGTTAAAAACAGGTGTGTCCCAATACTGTTGTCCATATTGTGAATGTGTTTGCTGTCTGAAAGTTCAGTCTCCCCTGGGGTTTGAAGACTGTTCTCTCTGCGTCTTAATGGTTCATTTTTAAAGGCATGTCATACAGTGCTAGAAGTTAAAATTTATTTAGCAGCTTTTATGGAAAGTTTTATGATTTAGGCATGAAACTAATGCTGAATAGTAATGAATCATTACACTGGGGTTTTGATAGCTTACAGCAATATGAACATAAAAGTAGGTAAACAAGCAGTGCAGAATCTAGAGAGTGGTGCACTGCAAACACAGTGAAATAAGGTTAGAAAGAAATGAATAAAAAGTTCACTTTGTTAAAAAATTCAAAATTCACTTTGTTTCACACTATTTTAAGAGCTCGACAGTTAGACTTGACGAAGTGGCAAAAAAAGTAAATCCAAGACCTTTTTCAGAACTGCCAAACTTAGCCCATAATTTAGTGTTAATTTTTATAGTTAACAGTACAGTACCATGCAAAAGGACTAAGTTTTTGAGGCAGTTGATGTGTTTAGTTATGAAGTTTGCACTGTGCTAGGTGGTGGATTTTAAACGATTTTACTTGTTAACCTTGTGCAGCACTAGCCCTTCGGTTCATGGGCAAAACGAATCAAATGAGTGCGTGATCAGAGAGAAATTTGAAATGCAGATTTGTTTTGTGTGGTCTCTTTTAAATCAAAGTGTTCACAGGGTGGTAAGAGTCTAGTGGGTAAAACCACAAAGTCGAAGGTTCAGACCACAGTGTTCTTGAACAAGGCGCTTAACCCTCAGTTGCTCCAGGAGGACTGTCCCTGTAGCTAGTGACCATAGTTATAGAGCGTGAGCCAAGTGCCCATTTACATTTCATCTTCATCTCTTCTCCATGTTTGCAGAATAATAATGCAATTTTCACAACCCTATTCAAATGTCATTGTTCTCGCTGCACGCGCTGTCTCAGGAAAACTAAAAACATCATGAAGGACCCCAGCCACCCTGACCCTACACCCTGACCCTACACCCTGATCCTACACCCTGACCCTACACCCTGCACTGCCACTGTTCACTTTCCTGCCATCCGGCAGGAGACTCAGGACAACACACACAAACACACAAACACACACACACACACACACACACACACACACGCGCGCACGCACATACACACGCACAACACGCTTCAGGAACAGTTTTTACCTCAGTGCCATCAGACTGTTCAACACACAGTAACTGTGGTCCTCTCTGTTGCACAATTCATCTGTTCCTCATACTACGAGTAACACTATAGCACACATTTACACTGCACTGTCACTTTACTGTACCTTATAATAACTTAAGACTACTGCTGCACTGTGTTGTCTTTCATGTCTTTCATGTCCTTTATGTGTTTATGTTCTATCTGTGAAGAGGGTGTAAGAATTTCATTGTACTCTGTACACATGACAACAAACTACAACTTCATACTTCGAATAATCGCGGCAGCACTAATTTAAAACAAGGCAATACAGCGATTTTACATGAAACATTGATGGAACAATGAGTATGTTCAGTACACAGCAGAAAGGCAAACTCTTTTTTTATTTGGTGTTTATCATGTTTTGGAAAATAGCTCTTCATTTGTATTTAAAATTTCTTAAAACAACGCAACACTCTCCTGAAAAATTTTCCTCTGAGGGATATACTTTTATGGCTAAAATAGCATAGGACAGGACACTTTAAACATGATTTATAAATGAGTGTAGTAGTGAATGAGCGTAAGCTAAGCTAACTCCAAAAGCTAGCTCTAAAATTATTCTAAGTCCCAATGTTTTCTTTGTCCAAAAACAAACGGAGTCAGAGAGATGCGATGTTGCTGATTTATTCAGAGGCTCTTCCAGTTGTCTCCCACACGCTCTGCTCTCTCCCTCTGTGCAGGAGATTTTATACATTTTGAATATTCATACATTCATTCTTTCAACCCACCCCAAATAGGCTCCTTACCAGTGAAAAGTACAGGGTTCCATTGCTTAATTTGCTCAGTACCACCTGTTCTTTTTTCCCAGTGAAGGCCAATCTCCTGATCTCTTCAGCTTTGATAAACTATAAAGAACACGGTGTGTCTCCTTCGCCTGATTTGCTTATTCCTCCCTGTTTGTTTTCAAACAATAATTACAGATTATATCACCTTTTGATTCATTTTTCAGTGACACATCCAGCCGGCCTTTTGACCAATTAGATTCTATTTTCTGGACGTGTGTTTTATCTGATTCTGCTTAACTCCCCCTCTCTTGCGTTCTTGAACTGAACTGAAACCTGAACCATGCAGCCTGGTGTGAATCCTCCCGTCAAGCACTGAATGATTTGGTGATTCGGTGAATGAATCTTTTGAACAGATCTTGTTAGTGAACTGATTCTAGTGATTCAGTACATCTAAAAAACTGCCGTGCCCATTACTATTAAGCAGCAACCCCCCCCCCCCCCCAAAAAATATCGTGATACGAACCGAATCGTGGGTTTGATGCATCATAACATCCCTACAAGCTAATAGTTTTGCCAGTTTAAATCCTGGAAATTCAAAACATTTGGTAATTAATTTTGTATTCATTTAATAAAATAATCTGGTTTGGCCCTGGTGCACTCACAGAGCATGTGTGTTTTGCAGGAAAGAGCAGCAGTTGGACTCTAAAGACGCCATCATTCTCCACCAGTTCACCCGACCCAAAAACAGCATTCCCAGCCTGTCTCCATTCTGCCTAAAGATGGAAACTTACCTGCGCATGGTGGATTTGCCATACCAGGTACTGCTGTGACTCAAGTAATACATTCATGTGTACGTGAACAAAAATATGTAAGGGCCCATTATCAGTCCCGCAGGTCGGAAAAGAATTGTTACAGCAGCAGAGTAGTACAATGTAGTATAATGTATAGATTAAAATATATACAACACAAAAGTATAATATAAAAAAGGAAGACTGATGGACGATTGTGTGTATGAATATATAAACATACACA
>JBBPDB010054893.1:0-10793 GCA_037974465.1 Brachypetersius altus | reverse complement strand
GAGAGAGAGAGAGAGGAAGAGAGAGAGAGAGAGAGGAAGAGAGAGAGAGAGAGAGGAAGAGAGGGGGGGGGATCAATATCAGAGTCAGTATCAGAAACTTAATTGAATCCAGAGGAAATAGTTTCTGTAACGACTGCTTAGTCACAGCAAGACAAAATCTGAAAGAAAAGAACAATATAAAACAGTGTGGAGAGGAGGAGGAAGAAGAGAAACTGAAAGACAAAGAAAGGGAGGAGAAGTTTATAACAAAGCAATTAATCGCAGAAAACCATGTGATTAATCGCGATTAATATCGTAATCGTTGCCCAGCATTAATATATGTGTGTATGTGTATAAGGTTATTTTTGAAAACAATTTGTTGACAGTATTGATTGTCATTAATAAACATAAATCTGCACAAAACAAACATATTTGTCTACTCCTATGTTGATAAGAGTATTAAAATCAGTGTTTAGGACAGACTTAAAGGTGCGATTAATCACGAGTTAACTGTGGCAAACATGAGATTAATCGCGATTAAATATTTTAATCTACTGACAGCCCTAATATATATATCTATAAATGCCCTGTATTGGTAGAATTCAGCATTTACTGACAAAATCCAGCAAGTGACCACTGACTTAAATTATAAACTATATACTAGTTTGTTCTTTTCTACAGTACAAAGCATGAAATTGTACACAGTCCCCGGTAATCAGCAGTGACAGTGTGCTACAAATACAACAAATGGAGATTAGCTTAAAAAATGCTGTAGTTAAAGTAGCAAAACAACTTTAATGAGTCACGAAGGTTGATGTTTCATAAAGGTCAGGGATTGTTTGTTTCTCCAGACTGCATGTCTGGTTGGTGTTAGTGAACTTTGAGTGTCATGTGGACAAGTGTGTGTGTGTGTGTGTGTTTGTAGGGGGTGTGTACCTTCTGCAAGCTTAACATGTTCCTTAATCCCTGACTGTATCTTGCGTCCGTCTCATGTGGAAGTGTGTGAAGCTGCTTTCGTCAGTGCTGGTCAAACAGCACCCCGTATCCATGGAGATTAGCGGAGCCATCTGGTACACAACCTGCACGTGAATCAGATTCAGAAATAATAATCACGTCTTCTAATAAACCCCAAACCAAATCTGTGGGACGTGGGGCTCTTTTTGCCTGTTGCCTTCATCAGGCCAAGCTGCTTTGCAGTTCTAGCTTGAACAGTGACGCTCTCTTTTTCCTACCTGCTTGCTTGTAGAGAGATGAACAGGAATGACATGAAACTGATGTTTTCCCCACAGATTTATCAATTTCTTTGAAAGCGAACTCGCCTTTGTTCTGACGGCTTGTCAAAACGCATGAGTTTAAATAGGAGTGGAATGTGAACAGTAAAAGCAACACACCAAGCTTTTCTGTGGAATTTTGTGTTTGAAAATAGGTTCATAGCTATTTTTCAATCAAACAATGAGCACCTACTGGGACACTTTCAATGTGACTGTAATCAATAACATTCAAAATGACTCTCATTCTAAAATACATAAAACTGAATTGCCACTTTCATATCAGTCACATCATTATGCATCAACCTCCATCACATTTGCGTTACCATGACGACTACCTGTGCTGACCCAAGCATAACATTTGACTGGTGTTTCCTAAAAGTCTTACACACATGAGAGCAGCCCAGGATTTGTGCGTGAGTTTGAGCTGCGCCTTCAAAATAATATTACTTAAAATATATTAATAATATTATTTGCCATAAATTACATTACATTCATTTGGCAGACGCATTTATCTGAAGTGTCTTATGATAAGTTTCAGGACATTGTGAAAAGCATAGCACATGTTTAAACCACTGTAACTTAAAAAAATAACTATGAACTTATAACAAATTACATAAATCATTTAAACAACATATTTAATGGCAACAGTTATATCCCAGCCAACTGTAAACTAGATTCTAGATGATCTTATCCAGACCCAGTAATACTCCAAATGCAATTTTCATGCATAAGTAATATTCCTAATGAATTTTTCATGCATAAATAATCCTCCTAACGTCATATTCATGTACAAGTAATACTCCTAATGCCATATTCCTGCCTGTAAATCTGGCTTGCTTGCCCAGATGTGGAAATCAATCAACAGTCTGCTGCTTCTACGACAACAGCAACAACCAACCGTAGACTAACTACAATAACTGAATATAAACAGTGCGTCTGATTTTCAAGGATAAATTCAGCTTAGTTCAAGAGGAATGTTCACTGAAGTGTCCGTGAAAGGCTACTCCACATGAGCACCACTCCGCTCCACTTTGCATGTTTAACAGGTTTGCCCCTCTGAGTAAGACGACCACTGAGACGCCTGTGGTAAGCACTCTACTTTTTACTGGTACCCAGACAGCCTGATGAAGTGTTCACTGGTTGTAAGTTTCATAAGATTTTTACTGACGCTGGAACTAATGACATTCATCCATCATGTCCACTGGCAGCAGTGTTCAGTTTGGCATGGCTTCAAAATCCACCGCTGGATATGTCTGCTAATCTGTACAGACACCCCTTCTAACCAGTGAATTCAGCTGTACTGTATCCCTTAGAACACATTCTACCAGTGTAAAACAGTCTAGAACCTCTGTTCTTCTACACGCTCACCGTTTGCTGCTCTTTCTCTTGGTGTGCTGCCGCCTGGCCGCTCTCCGGAGCCCCTCCCTCTGCGGGTTTTACCCACCCACTTGTGGGCGGAGACTATCCTGTAAGTTCTCTTACCTTCAAAGCTTCTTGAGTTTTACATTTGTTTCTAAAACCTAAAATAAAAGTTTTTGCTTTTTTTCGTTATTTGTGTGTTACAATATTTTCAAACCCCGGTCGCGGTTATTAGTATTGCATGTTTTTAAAATGACAATAACTTTGATTCATGTGGGGGCTCGTCCGTTTCATGATGGTGCGACCGCGCGCCGCACACGTGAGATTGAGTATGGGGGGGGGCTGTGCTCTGTTTTGGTTTTAGTGTGGCTCCTTCGGTTACCAGAGTAGTTGCGTGCACAAAGGGTTTGTTTTATTTTGTTGTGTGTGGGCAGCACCTTTTGGACTCGGTCAGTTGGTCGGCGTTTTTGGGACCCTAGTGGCATTGGAGGTGTTGTGGCATGTTGTGGTGCTGGTTTTGGGTATGGCTGTGTGGTCTGCTCCTGCTGCTGCTGCTTTGGGTGTGAACTGTGAGTGCAGAGGTCGGGACAGAGGTTCCACCTGCTGCACCGATAGTGGTGCACATGCGTTCTGCGGGATTGGGCAGTGCTCGTTTGAGGGTCCGCTTGGCACGGATCGGAGTGAAGGTCCGTGAGTGGGGGTCTCGTATTGCCCTGCGGCAGATAAGACTGTATGTCTTCAGCAGCTAGCGTTGGAAGCAGTGAGGTCTGAGGGACTTCTGCCACCCAAATCAGTGACGTATCCGCACGTGTCCTCGGCATTTCCTATGTCTGTGGTATGTGTCTAAGGTGCCGACCTTGAGTGCCGGAAGGTGCCAACCTTTGTGTGTACTGAGTATGTGGGAGTGGAGCGTGGATTTTATGGGGGGGAGTGTTACGTGCCCTGGCACGTCTTTTTGTTTTCTCTCTCTCTCTCTTGCTCTCCTCTTGTCCGTAGAGACTGGTGGTCGTGTCTGTCACCCTATGATTGGCTGATTGGACTGGGAGGCCACGATTGGAGGATGATCGCGGATGTCCCGCCTCCTGGACTTTGAAAAGCAGTTTGGTGTTCCATGACATTGGAACACCAAACAAAGCTCAGCATTACGTCTGACACCTCAAGCATCAACACAACTTCCATTGCCATTTGACAATTTACCATTTGTTGCAATTCTGTCATGAATCTGTGTTGCACCTGTTCTAAGGGTTAAGCTGCCCTTAAGGCTAGATATCTAGACCATCAAACATGAAAAAAACCCTTAAAGCTACTGGTAGCAGGACTTGTAGCTAAGTTTGGTTGTGGGATCAGCTCAAAGACACCTACCTGTATATATAATTTAATCTTAGCCAAGAGTTTCTTGTAGCTTTGGCTGTATGCTCAAAACTCCCCATTGAGTAGTTACGAAACCAGTCCAAATTCAAAGCCTCGCAGACCCTGGAGAAAACTCTAACTCTGCAGCAATACTCTTACTCACATTTGAATCAATTAAATTAAATATTACAGTTTAGACCACTGTAGCTCCTTGAGTCTCAGTGGGTACCTAAATTAACTCCAGATTCCATTAAAGAACTGCTTGATTTCTCACAAGAACCAGAAATCCTGATCATATTAGCCTCATTCATATCTTTGAAACACAGTGGTTCTGAAGATAATCCAGCCACTATCACTTGCAAAATACAGTAACCCCTCAGTTTTACACAGATCAGCACTCGCGGATTCAGTTTAACGCAGATTTTTTTCTGAGAACCGAACGGTATTACCGCCACCTGTATTACACTGAAAAGTTGTCAACCGCCATAAGAAGAAGAAGCCTGCTGCAGCTTTTAGCATGTAGCATGACTGCTCCATGTCTTGTTTTAAACACCCCCCCACAAGTTTCAACAGTTTATTTAGTATTAGTAAGGTGTGCCTTGTCTAAACATGTCGTTAGAGAGAGTTATTTCAACATTTCATCTGTGTACGAGTCTTTGTTTTGGCATGCTGCTAATGCTAGGCTAATGCTAGCTTAATGCTAAGTTTTCTGATTCTGATTATTCATTTACCTTTACATTTTCTTTAAGGGTAATGCATTAAACTGAATGAAATTAAAGTGTTCTGGGAGCATATTTGAGGGCATATTTAGGGTTTACACTATAAAAATAGGCATAGGCATATAGTGCCTATGAAAACTGCTTTGCTGTGTTTTGGGGGGAAAAAATGCCTTTTGGAACGTAACCCTTGGAACGTAACCCTTGCAAATAGCGGGGGGATTATTCCTATATATGCTGTTGATAGGAAATAGCTTGCTGGAAAAGAAATCACCATACACACAAAAAGCCTTTCTGCTCTTCTTGAGGGCTATTACTTCGTCTTTGGAACAGCTCTTGATTCTATATGTAGTGATAGATAATTTATTTTAGCCATGTCAAGTATTGAGGCATTTTACTCCAGAGAATAAATCACTAGCCAGCTGCGAGGCATGGAAAATTCAGTTTTCACCCGCTTCATACCTTTATTGCATTTGTGCTCATATTGTAGCTTTACAGCTATATTGGTAAACTCAGCTACGGTGCGGTTTTTCTGCTCCCCCACCAGAGGTAACTGAATATTTTTGTCACTAAGGGACATGGAAAAAATTGAGATAAAGACATGAAATGTAAAATAAAACTCAATTAAAGTGCATCTCACTTACAAACACTGACACACACTCTCATCTTTGTATTCCTTCATTGTATTTTCACTGCAGTCTTTTACATGGAATATCTTGTCCAGTGCAGTAGATGCCATAATTTCCCAGGTTTAGGTAACTGTTAGTACAGTCATATTCAAACATTTGGGCACCCTGGGGATCCTAAACCATATGTAAGTGTTCTCTGAGTAGGGGATGTGTACCCTTCACTGAGGGTGTTTAAACTTTGCTTGTGGTTGTAAGTAAGTAAGTATGTTTTATTCATTTAGCACATTTATAATCAACTACAGAAAATGCTGTACGAAAAGAAGTGAATGGACTTTTTCACACGTAATGACTTTGCTGCTAGAATACAGTATCTGACACAATACTTCACTCATACTGCTACTGCTTTTAGTCATTTGCACTGTATGTTGTCCAGTATTACTGTATTGTCTGCTCTTGTGTTTGTAAGCCTTGCACTTACTGTTTACAGTCTGTGTAGTCCTGTCCTGTCTGCATTTTTGTATCCTTTTTGTTGTTTCTGTGGTTCTGAGGAACATAGTGTTGTTTCATTGTGTGCTGTATTAATGGTTGGAATGGCACACACCTACCAAACTTGATTTGTCCAAAACAAGTTCAGAGAGTTAAACAGGAAACAAATAAAATTATGTGAAAGAGAAATAAAATAACATGAAGTTAAAATCAACAAAGAGGAAGCAAAAAGTATTGAAATGGTCAAATATGGACAGCACTGGCAGAAGCTTAATGCCAGGCCTTTTCTTCAGATTTGTTTGTTGTTTGAGTTCAATCCACAACAGACCAAACATGTCCGTGTCTACTGTTGTGTTCAGTCTGGTACAGAATCAGAGGTCCCAGTCAGGCACTACCGGACAGCCCTCTCCAGATCTCCATTCGAGAATATCACACAAGCCCATAAGGAGGAGATCAGGCTCTCAGGTAGCATATGTAGACCCTTAGGACCGTCAACCTGTGCAAAGTGTACTCAGCCTAGTCTAGTTACCGAGCGTTTTGTTATTTGACCTTGCTGTGTTTCTGTATTCAGGATTTCTCTTCTTGCCCTGTGGATTTGGGTTTGGTTTCTTCATATTGGATTTACTGTTTGTTTTAAAAACAGTCCTTCTGAATTCTGCATGTGGCTCCATATCAGAATTCATTACAAGTACTAGAATCCCGAAAAGGCACTAGCAGAAATTTGCAGGATCATAAAGATGTTTCTAGCTCTAATAGTCATGGTTCACCTCCAACTAATGCTATAATTATACTAACTTTAAAAGCAAAACTAACCCTAAATATATTATGGGATACAAATAACTATCCTCACAATGTGAAAATGTTATCAAAGAAATATTTGGTGCCAGTAATTATGAATTATTAGTGTAGGTGAAAGCTGCTCTTCCAGCGCCATGACTCCATTCTCATTTCTTTCTAATGCTTTTCTGTAGCTTCTTGCTTTAGCAATCTGTATACTGAAGCTAAGCTAAAGTTTGAACCATTAGCCTAACCACTATCCCCAGCTCTGCATATTGTTCCCTTCTTATTGCGCGGTATCGCTGCTGATGTGGAGCCCCATTTTAATCATATTTGTATGGAGAAGTCACCACTATCTGAAATTAGCCCCAGCCTTTTCAGTAGCAGAGCTTCTTCCATATGATACATTGTGTGCTAACGCAGCACAAGGTCATGCTGTGATGGACGCAGAGTTGGCACGGAGAGACAAAACCAGACAAACAAAAGACTCAGAGAAATAAACAGAAGAGGCGCTCTCTCATAATTCAGCACCACTATCGGGCCGGCGCATCCTGCCCTGGCTCTAAATGAGCTTTCCAGTGGCTTGGTTCTGATAAAACCCATTGTCAAGCAGAGCTATTGGCTGGCACCGCTTTGCCTTGATAGTAAATCAGTGGCCTCTTCCTCAGCTCCGTCCATTAAAAGTCTATTATCTCCCCGCGCACAGCTCCACAGCCAGCGCTGCCCCTAGCGCCTATAGAGCCCAGAGCGATAGAGAGCGAGAGGAAGTAATGAATTGCAAGTGGACAAAATCAAATGAAGGTTTAAGTAGACACTACAGGCTCTCCAACGGTATTGCTGGAAGTGTAGAATTCGAATTGGGCCAAAAAGTATTACCAGCCTCTTAAGGTCAGCTGCCAGGGTCATAACTGAGGCAGCCAATACTTTATTTAGAGTAGAGTATGGGACAGTCTGACACTCAATATTGGTATTACTTCAAAATGGTTCAAAATCACTGGATTGGAAATCGGAGAAAGCTTGAATGCTCACATAAATGCTTTACTAAACTCTGAGCAACCCATAAAAAGAGATGTGTCAGAATATGAGTAACACAGAGGAGCAGCTAGGCTGTCTCAAACAGCATAAAATTATTTATTTCTGCCATCACCGATGTCAAAAGTTTCTCTCTCCCAGTAATACCCGTAGTCTGCTATACCAGGATTACTTTTCTCATATAATTACAGAAACTACTGCAGCAAATCAACAGCAAGTCAACATGGTGAGTGCTAAAACTGCACTGTTTTATGTAATTCCTTACACTCCATTTTTATTCTGGAAAACCAAAAGGAGAGCAAGTTTGTTTGCCCCTTCCAGCAGCTGGATGTTGGAGATGGTAGCACCACGCGGTGCAAAGCATGGAGGACAAACTAATCTTGCTGACGTTTGTTTTAGTTGCTGGGACAACCACCGTCTGGACGGCTTGGCTGTTGCTATGCCTACCGCAGAGACGGCGGTGATCGGTCGAGGGAGTTCATGTCACCTGAGAAAGTTGCTGAAAAATTATCTCGCATCTTCGCCGTCTGAAAAATCTGCGTCACGTGGGAGGTGTTAGGCCCTGTACTAACGCTCACAGTCACACCTAGGATCAACTGTCCTCAAATTCAAATCACATTAAAACATCTCTTTTTACAAACCTGATATAGAGTGAACATTTAATATGCGACTGAGAAACGGTCCCATGCTTTTGTTATTTTGGCCCTTGGACATTTTAACTCCTCTTGAGAAAGGATGTTTCAAACTAACACATGAAATAGAAGTGGAGTCTTGCACCTCAGTGCTCTTTCCAGTTCTCCAGAGGAACTGTGCTTTGCATTTAAAATCTCAGCAGCATCAACAGTTTGCTCCCTATCTCATTAAAGAAACAACCCATTTGTAGAGCACTAATGAGCCCAACAGTAACTCTCCCTGCAGTCTGGATGAAACAATTTATAATGATTAAAATATCTCCAAGAGGTCCATCCGATTCCATCATTTTAATATTCTGTGCAAAATAAATGTGCTTAGCTCACTGAATTGCAGATTTTTTTATGATTACAAAGGCTATGTTCTGATTATTGTTATCATAATATCAGTTTCCATCAGTTATTTCTTTGCAATTATCTCCGTTGTGCCTGAAATAAGACAGAGCTTTATGATGGACCTTGTGATAATGACCTCGTTGCCGGTGGTTATTCATGCGCTGCAGAGTGTTTCTTTACTACAGTACAGTCCGGCAGTACCGTAAGCCCTATTCACTGTAATGGATTTCAAACGCAGACGTCTGATCTGCTCACTCAGTCGTGTCCAATTAATTCCCAGCCCAAGCTGACCCTGCAGCCCCACATTCTCTCGCCTGCACATCAAAAGGTGTGCGCTAACGTTAATTACAAACAGCACTCGAGTGTGGGGTCTTTCATTTCTCCTAACAAAATCCTTAAAGTTTGTACTCTTATTTTATTTTTAATTTTGTGAAGTGATTTTGTAATTATATACAGCAATTCTGCCACTCACAAACACATGCCCCTGAATAAATGAGTGACATCAATGGCACGAGAAGCACATTAGATGTTTCATCAAATTGTTTTCACTCAAATTATTATTATTACATAACAATTACACAATAATTACAAATTTATTATTATTACATCGTTTTTATCCATATGAGTGGATGTTTTGCTGTGATACATATACAAGTGATTTACAAAGGTTTACTATTTCACATATTTGTAATTATACAAAAGTTTACAAATTGCAACTGTACATTATTGTGCATATTGTGCCATGTTTATGTAGGGAATGGACATTTTGAAATTTGCTTAATCTTTTGCATGCCCCTGTATAATGTACTGATTTATTTGTACTTTCTTGAGAATGTAAAATCCATAAGACTTTATACATTTGTGAGGAAGTGAATGTGTTTTGTATTTTACTTGTTAACATTTAGGTACTGATGCTAAAGAACTTTTATTTAAGACCAGAAGATGCAATAAAGGAACAGAACCTTACAAACTTCTACTGCAAGTTCTGTAAGATGTTGAGATATTTAAGTAGTTGTGTGTTCCTTTGCACCTCTACTCAAGTTGTTTCAAGGCTGTTTACTTCTAGTTAAGTCATTATTTTACCCCAGTAGCAATACTTTACCTAAATATAGGTTTAGAAAACTTTACAAACTCCTGCATGTGCTTGCATTAACCCATCAACATAAATCAAGTCAAAGTCAAGGACGGTAACACAGTAAGGCAAGCTGCCTCTAGTCTTCTTTTTTAAATTCAGCCAGAGCTAATTAAACATTAGATGTTTAATCAAATTATGCTCACTCTGATTGTTAAACACTGGTTGCACGGCACATTGCTTCTATTTAATTTGTCCATAAATACTTAATTATCATTAATGGGAACATTGCCCAAGATATTGCGGAGCATTCAGTATGTTCACCCCCTCTCTGCCAGAGCTATTAGTCATGCAAAAGTCTAAGTTAAGCAGTCTGGGATCAGAATATGGAGGAACAAACTGAAGGACAGGCTGCTGGGAAATGTGGTCTATGTGGGACTTTAGTGTTGAGATTTGTAGTTGGAGAGTTAAAAGCACAGTTAGACTGGAATCCACAAGCTGGGGGCGTTTCTCATTATTAGTCAGATGCTGCTAGAGAAAGGGAGGTGGGATATTTTTGTATTCAGCTGTTTCCCCTCAGTCCGTGAATGTATTGATCAATAGCTTGTTCTACAGAGGACATTTGGGAGAGAGCGAGAGAGAGAGAGAGAAAAAGAGAGAGAGAGACAGAGAGAGAGAGAGAGAGAGAGAGAGAAAGAGAGAGTCCCAAAAGCCAGACTGCAGCCAAGAAAGGTGGGTCCTCAGTGGGGCTGTCCTTGTTTGAGTTACATAATGCAGTGTTTTACCAAGGCCACCTTGTTACGTCATCACAAAGACCATTTAACCAAAGAAGGGGACAAACAGGACATACAGAAATGCATATAACATATAAACATATAATTTCAAATATACATTATAATAACATTGATTACACAGGTCAACAGGTCATCAGAGATAAGATTATGTGTTTTTTGTAGTGCTTAATTTTTCCCACTCGTACAGTTTTTGTGATGAAGCTAGTTCTATACTGCATGATAAATGGTACAGTGGAGGAAATAATTATTTGACCCCTCGCTGATTTTGTAAGTTTGTCCAATGACAAAGAAATGAAAAGTCTC
>JBBPDB010054854.1:0-10794 GCA_037974465.1 Brachypetersius altus | reverse complement strand
TGCCCTGAGCTGTAGAGTCTCACAGGTCTGTCCTTCAGGACTGCCCTGAGCTGTAGAGTCTCACAGGTCTGTCCTTCAGGACTGCCCTGAGCTGTAGAGTCTCACAGGTCTGTCCTTCTGGTCTATCCTGAGCTGTAGAGTCTCACAGGTCTGTCCTTCAGGACTGCCCTGAGCTGTAGAGTCTCCTTCAGGACTGCTATATAGTCCTTCAGGACTGCCCTGAGCTGTAGAGTCTCCTTCAGGACTGCTATATAGTCCTTCAGGACTGTGCTGAGCTGTAAATTCTCACAGGTCTGTCCTTCAGGACTGTCCTGAGCTGTAGAGTCTCACAGGTCTGTCCTTCAGGACTGCCCTGAGCTGTAAATTCTCACAGGTCTGTCCTTCAGGACTGTCCTGAGCTGTAGAATCTCACAGGTCTGTCCTTCAGGTCTGTCCTGAGCTGTAGAGTCTCACAGGTCTTTTCTTCAGGACTGTCCTCAGATTCCAAAAGTTGAATGGAAGAACTGACTCAAAAACAGTGAAACCATTAATAACACAAAAATACAGAAGATCTGTTCACACACACACTCACAATTACACACACACACACACACACCCACACACACATATATATATAAATATACACAACCCCAGTAAAACCTGTGTTACAGTGGAACAGCCGTTAGAACCCTGTGGATCTTTTTACTGTTTCTGCTTTACTCCAGTGTTTAAAGCCTCAGTCACTGAAATATCTCTCACACTTTTCTCAACACAATCTTGTACCCCATGGGCATGTCCAGGCTGTCCTGAGAAGTGTGTGTGTATGTATGTGAGTGTGCATGTGTGTGTGTGTGTGTGAGAGAGAGAGAGTATGAATGTGTATATATGAGTGTGTGTGAATGTGAGTGTGTATATGTGAGTGTGAGTGTTAGAGTGTGTGTGTGTGTGTGTGTGTGTGTGTGTGTGTGTGTGTGTGTGATGTACGCCCACCTTGTACCCCGTGGGCATGTCCAGGCAGTCCTGAGAACAGCCGTTGAGCCGCCGGGTCACACACTCGTCCACGCCGCAGCTCTGCTCGTCTGATTGGTCACCGCAGTCGTCGCGGCGATCACACACACTGGCCAGAGGGACACAGCGTCCATTCGCACACATGAAGACCGACCCATTACACAGACTTTCTACAACACACACACACACACACACACACACCCCACACACACACAGGCAAAAGAGAGGAGAGTGTATGACACACTTATTAACATGTTATTACATATTAATACTGTGTGAGAGAGAGGGAGAAAGAGAGAGAGAGAGGTAAATGGAGGGAGGGATAGAGAGAAAGAGAGAGACAGAGAGGTAAAGGGAGAGAGAGAGATAAAAGGCGAGAGAGAGATAAAGGGAGAGAGAGAGATAAAGGGAAAGATGGAGAGAGATAAAGGGAGAGAGAGAAAGAGAGAGTGATAATGGGAGAGAGAGAGAGATAAAGGGAGAGAGAGAGAGAAAGAGATAAAGGGAGAGAGAGAGAGAGAGAGAGAGAGAGATAAAGGGAGGGGGGAACAGGTGTTACTACAAATCCCAGAAGGCTATGGAAGCTGGGCCTGTCAGTGGGGGGTTGTGCTTGCCTGCGGCAGAACACTTGGGGTTCAGCGGCGCCTCGTCTGATTGGTCAAGACAGTCTGAGAACCCGTCACACTCCCACTGGACGCTGGGTAAACACCGCCCATCTGCACAGCGGAACTCCGCCTCCAAACACACTGACAGGCCTGGGGAGGGGGGGGGGTGGAGGAGAGAAGAGGAGAGGAGAGAAACAAAGAGGAGAGAAATGAAGAGATGAAGACAAGATAAAAGGAAAGGAGAAGATACGTGAAGAAAAGAGTGAAAGAGAAGAGGAGGAGAAAGAAGAAATGACGAAATGTCAGGGCTGTAACTGTACAGGACAGGCAGAGAGAAATAACAGCAGTGTAACCAGATGGGAGAGAGAGAGACAGAGAGAGACAGAGAGAGAGAGAGAGAGAGAGAGACAGAGAGACAGAGACAGAGAGACAGACAGAGAGAGAAAGAGAGACAGACAGAGAGAGAGAGAGAGATAGAGAGAGAGAGACAGAGAGAGAGAGAAAGAGAAAGAGAGACAGAGAGAGATAGAGAGAGAAAGAGAGAGAGAGAGAGAGAGAGAGAGAGAGAGAGACAAAGAGAGAGAGAGACAGAGAGAGATTGAGAGAGAGACAGAGAGAGAGAGCGAGAGACAAAAGAGACTAACCACATTCAGGTGATTCGTCTGAAGCGTCTCCACAGTCGTCATCATGGTCACACACAAAACTCTGCGGGACACAGAGACGATTCTCACAAACGAATGAGTCTTCAGTACAACTGTGATTCAGAGCTGATAGAGAGACACAGAGAGAGACAGAGAGTGAGAGAGAGAGAGAGAGGTGACTTCAGTGATGGTTATTAGAAGAAAATATGAAGCTGTCTGTTCTGTTGTGAGTGTGTGTGTGTGTATGTGTGTGTACCACAGCCGGCTGTCCCGAGTTCATCACTGCCGTCTGGACAGTCTCTGTCTCCGTCACACAGCCAGAGACGAGACACACACCTGTAGGACCCAGCACAGCTAAACAGCCCCACGGGACACGTCACCGAGGCTAGGCGAGAGACACCCACACACACACAGACAGAGAGAGAGAGAGAGACTATAAAGAGCTCATATCATCTCCACAGAACAGCAGTGACCAACAGAAAAGGCCTCAATCCCTCAGTGTGTGTGTGTGTGTGTGTGTTTGTGTGTGTGTGTGTGTGTGTGTGGGTGAATATGTGTGCGGGTGTGTGTGTGTGTGTGTATATCATAAGCTCTGATTTTGACTGCTCTGTAGGAGAACCGGGTTCTGTGGAGGTTCAGGTTCTCCAGAGATACGTTACCACAGATCTCCGGGTTCTCATCGGTTCCGTCACCGCAGTCGTCCTGACCATCACACACCCAGCGCTGAGAGATACACCTGTTACTGGAACAGGAGAACTGATCCCACAGACAGGAGGAGCCTGCGTGCGCACACACACACACACACACACACATATATATATACACACATACACACACACACACACACACACAAACACACAAATTAATGTATTAAAAACGGTGACTATGCTGTAAATACGTTAGTAAACATTAAGTGAGTGACACCCACATTTAATAATGTGTGTGTGTGTGTGTGTTTTGGGGTGTAGAGGAATGTTTCTGTTGGTTAAGACACACAGTGATCTACGTGTGAATCATTCAAGCAGAACAAAGAGCATCTAACTGAAGTCCTGAACCAGTGAAGAATCAGGAGCAGATGATTCCAGATGATCAGGCGGTGATCAGTATACTGGTGGTGCTGAATGCTGAGTGGGCGGAGCTCCTTTATCTAGACTCCTTGTATCTTTAGACACTTTGCAGCCTGTCAGTAAAACATTTGTTCACATTTCTCTCATTTAATCTCCTCATTGTGACCAAGATCAGACAGTCTGACAGAAAATGTTATGTTGCTGATGGTAAAATAGTGGTAACTCTGAAAAATGATGTTTCTTTGGGTTTTAATTTGTCCCACAAAACTCTACATTTGTTTACATTTGAATGATTTAAATTTACAGAACTTTTCAAAAATGGGTGGAATTCCTCCTCACTGATTTTTAAACAAACTAGTCACAAAGAGAAGTTCATCTAAATGTTACTGTTGTGTTTGATTGTGTGGTGTTTTTAATTATGAAACTGATGCAAGAACCCGATTCAATGTTGTTCAAACTGTACTGTACATTTAACACTGATATTAATGAGAAATAAATAAGAATGAATTTAAACAGCTGCCGTTCACGATCTTCGAAATCTGTCCGAACCCACAACGAAAGCATTGAGAGACCCACGAACATCAGTTTTTTTGTTTGTTTTTTTTCCTCAAACACTGCGACATTTTATTCATGCTGTTAATCTCCCTGAATGAAAATACAACATTTAAGATCCATTTAAAAAATTGTACAAATGTATACAAATACATCCATTTGGTTGTAGTTTTGTGGAAGACGCCTCCTGGACCTCCTGACACTCTGAAGTTCTGGATTGCAGCACAAACGTCATTTTCGACAGAAACGAGGTTTAGCACGGCACGTTTAAAGCGCGTTAAGCTGGTGTGTCGTCCGGCGCGAGACGGGACGGAGAAGGGCACGGCGTGTACATGCAGCATGTACGTTAAATGCCACTTGGTCAAGGTTCGCTGATGCCTTGATTCATTTACAGGCTTTTTTTTTTATCTAAACAACTATAAATAGGCAGGCATGCTTCAAATTAAGCGACTGGTTTGTTTTATTATAAGACTCTTATGCACAGTAATATATAAGGCGCCAAAGGTCACATTTCAAGGCAGTAGAGACAAATCTCGTTGTTCAGTAGCGATGCGGTCCCGAGGGCTCCGCTTCCCGTTCGGTTTGGCGAATTGAAGAACTGATCGCACCTCTCGGCCCGTACAGGGTCGCCGTGCCATGGTTCGAAAAGAGAAACAACGATTCTGTAGGAATATCCTGCCTTGGACCCGTACTCCCCTTCCCAGGTCGGACCCGGGGCGGGGCGGGGCGGAGGCAGTAGCGTCGCTCTGACCCGTTTGGAGTCTCATGCTTGGAGGTCGGAGATCTTCTGAATGACCTGCTGCACCACCTCCAGCCCCCGAGCCCAGCTCAGCGTTTCTTGTACGTACAGATTAACGGGAGCGCAGAAGGTTTCCTTCCTCAGTTCCGTCACCTGACAAGCCGTCACCACTCCAGCTGCTCCCACGAGGAACAGCAGCAGAAGCTTGAAGAGCAAAGAGAAGATCCGAGAACACACGGAGCGCTCGGACGGAGGAGCACTCGCTGAGGTCTTCTTCTTATCTGCAGGAAGGAGAAGTAGATCAGGAGTCGCCACATCAAAAAATTTTGACTTATATTTCATATAAGTTTTACTGGGAGAAAGAAAACAGGAATGTTACGGAATTCAATTGATCATTTCAGATGTTAACAAAAAAAGCAGGATTCATAAATAAAAAAGAGGCTTTGATGAGATATTTTAACCCTCAGTAAACTCTGATTTCAGTAAGTAACAGTCAGTAAGGTCAGTAAGGTGTAAAACAGTCTAGAACCGGTGTTTAGCCTCAGAACTCAGAGTAAACTCTGTTTCAGATTAAAAAAAAAAAAAAAAAAACCCCGGTGTTGGCTCTCCTACACTCTCGCCATTTGCTGCTATTTCTCTTGGAGCAGTGCCATTTGCAGCCCCTCCCTCTGCAGGTTTTCCCCTCCCACTTGTGGGCGGAGACTATCCTGAAAGTTCTCTGGGTTCTTGTGTTTGTGTTTGTTTGTAAAACCTAAATTAAAAGAAATGTCTTCATTTTTGTTCATGTTCATTTGCGTGTGACGCTGTTGGTGGTTAAACCCCAGTGGTGGTTTTTAAATTACAGTAACTTTGGTTCTACGTGACACAGGAACCTCAAACAAAGCTCAGCATGACGTCTGACACCTCGAGAACCGACACACACCGGGGGAACTCCCATATATGGAGCTGTTTGACTGTATGACGACGATTTAACATTTGTTGTGGTTCTTGGGTTCTATGGGTTAATGTGTTATTTTCACCATATTTCTACTCGGAAACCTGGAGGCCACCTTTACATTCACCAGACCTTGATTCTGACTGGCTTTCTTTTTCTTCTCCTCCTTTTTCTTCTTCTGCCGATCTTCTTGAGCCAGAAGGGCCATCTGTGCTTGGTACTCCTTCCTCTTCCTCTCCTTCTCCTCTGCCTTTTTCTTTTTCAGCGCTTCTCTTTCCTTGGCCTCCTTCTCCCTTTGCTTCGCTTCTCTCTTCTTTTCTTGTTCTACAGGGAGGAAGGAAAAGGACACATGAAACATTAGAGGAGAAAAGTGTTGATTACACTCCAATAGTTTTCATTCCAAGACTCACAACAGTGTCATATTTTTGGGTTTGGCTATTTTTGGGTGTCCCCCACCCACCCTTCTCCTTCAGCAGCCGGCGCTCTCGCTCCTTATCTGCCTCTTCTTGAAGAGCCCTCATGTGTTGGAGAACCTGAGACAGAATGGGGGTAGAACACATCTGTTATGAGGAAGTGGATCCGAGATTTGTGTGATATTCACAGACCGGTGCTCCTCTCGGGTGTCTCTTGTATATAAATTTTGACTTTAATGCCTATATCAGCAAATATCCACCAATATATAACCCGGTGTGTGTGTGTGCGGCTTGCCCGAACCCGGTGTGTGTGTGCGGCTTGCCCGAACCCCGTGTGTGTTGCTTGCCTCATTTGCGCTGGTGTGTATGTTAGGAGTTTATGGTAATGAGACTGGTTTGTTTTTTCCTATGTAGGCAGGGAAGGAGTATTCCTGTTTTGAGGAGGGGGGCAGGGGATTTGGTCGCCCTAACGTTGGCTACAGCCTTGTTACCATTACACAAACGCAACACAACCGCTCACCCTCAATGAAAAATAACACTCTCACCTTCGTGGCGCACTGCCTGCACTGTTTCTCATCCAGACAGTCTCCGGCGGCCTTGGCCAGCACCTGCTCCAAGGGGTTGTCTTTCAGATCCAGCCATTTAAGATTCTAACACCAGAGACACACAAGAACATCAACAGCCTCTCGTGGGAAGACGTCTCGGAAGGCCGGAGGTGCTTTGTTAAGACCAAACGCGCTCCTAAACTCACCCGAAGCTGCGAGAAGCTGACGGGCAGCGAGGTCAGCTTGTTGTTGTAGAGGTCCAGATGCTGCAGGCTGCTAAGGCGACCCAGTTCCTCCGGGAGGCTCACCAGCTGATTCTTGCTCAGGTCGACTTTCACCAGGTGAGTCAGGGAGCAGAACTCAGGCTGGGTACAGTCAGGTTTACAACACAGTCAATCATTGACAAACTGACATGGAAACTCTTGATATGATACACTGTGTGGACAAATGTATTGAGACACCTGTTTTTCCAGGGTTTGGGCCACTTACTTTCAGTGAATCTTAATGCTTCAGCAGACCAAGACATTCTGGACAGCGCTTCCAACTCAGTTTGGGGGAAACATTTTTTATTCCAGCAAGTCACAGTGCACAAAGCGAGCTCCATAAAGACACGGCTGGAGGAGTTCAGGGTGAAAGAACTTGACTGGCCACACAGCCCTGACCTCCATTTTAAAGTTTATGGATTTAAATCCAGCGTCATTGAAGTCCCTGTTGGTGTAATGGTCAGGTGTCCCAATACTTTTGTCCATACAGTGTACAAGGCTGAATATGTTCAGTGTGCATTATTATTAATTAATACTGAGGTACAAACAGCATGTCAAACTTACAGGGAGAGTCGTGAGGTTGTTACAGGATAGGTCCAAAACCGTGGCCTTGGGAAGTGCAGCCTGAGAAGAGAATCAGTGGAGTTTAATCGTTTTTTCATCCCATTTATTTGAAAAAGATGACATTAGGACTGCACGATCTGATCGTTATCACAACATCGTTCTCTACAATACTGATATCACAGAAGGCTGTGACATGCAAATTGGCCTTCAACCAATCAGTGTTTCTAACAGGGCGTCCAGTCATAGCTCCAGGTGAATTACTGGGCGTTCTAATGAATAAAGGTCTTCATGTCATCCAACAAAAGTCTCATTTTTAACGATTAAAAGTCAATTGGTGCGTGAGTGGGCGGAGCTTAACTGCTGCAGGCTAAATAAAGTGATATATTTACATGTGTTGAATTTGTGACATCACAAAAACTGATTTATTGTATTTTATTTTCCACATATGGACGGTATGGATGGGGGAGTAAATGTATCATTTGAAACAATAGTTACAGACTTCAGTTCCATATATTGAAATAGGCAATATGCAGAAGTAAATTCCCAATGCTGATATTTTATCTACATCATTCAGCTCTAGTTGACTCTAATGGGTTCCCAGGACAGTGTGTGGAAGCAGTGATTTTAAAGCTCTGGGTCAGGTTTGATGGACTCACCAGCTCCTTGACTGGAACTTCTGTTAGGTTGCTCAGGCTTAGGTCCAGCTCGTTCCCCTCCACCTTCTCACGGAGGTTTTCCACTCTGGCTTTGGTCATTCTGAGAGTCTGGAGCTTCAGTGAAGATCAGAAGCAAGAAATCTGAGTGAGAGCAGAGAAACAGAGTTGGACATGGAGCTTCAGGGTTCTGATGGTCAGTTCAGTCTGAATGATTAAAGTTAGCCTCTCAGCTAGCGCAATCAGAGCACGAGATAAACTCACCGTCCTCTTCTACAGATAAACCCGGCTCTTTTTAACCACTGGCTGCAGAAATCCAGACTAACCCTAAACTGAGTTCAGCCCTGCAGCTCAGATCAGAAGCTCCAGCTCAAACACACCAGATCCACGTCATTCATTCAGAGAGGGGTCGTGTCGCGAACGAGCCGAGTCTTTGAACCGACTCTTTTGAGTGAATAATGGGAGTCGACTCTTTTGAAGCTGGCTCTTTTAAATGAACAATCGGAACCGACTCTTTTGAATGAATAATTGAATACTTGAATAATTGACTCTTTCAAGTGAAAATTGGACAAGGCTTTTTGAGCAGACTCTTTTAGGTGAATGATGGGAGTCGATTCTTTGAACCGACTATTCCAAAGGAATGATGGGAGAGGGCTCTGTAAACCGATTCTTTTAAGCGAATGATGGGGAACCGACTCTTTGAACAGTTCTTTTAAGTGAACAATGGGAGAAGGCTCTTTAAAACGACATTTTAAGTGAATGATGGGGCCTGATTTTTGAACCGATTCCGAGAACCGTGTTTCTCTCTCTCTAATACGGGGCATAAAATGTTATCATATTGATTTCATGGCCATGGACACAACACTGCTGAGACCATGCTGCCATAAACACCCCATCTCTGTTCCTGCAGTGCTAGAATATTTAGAAATGTACTAAATTCGCGTATGAAAAACAAATCATTACCGTAAACCCCTAATATAAACCAACACAAACTGTATTGCCGTATATGACAGATAACGAAGAAATTCAGGATAATGTACACACACTAAATTAGAGAAGGGGGGGCAGAGAGAGAGAGAGAGAGAGACAGACAGAGAGGGGGGCAGAGATGGAGAGGGAGAGAAAGAGAGAGAGAGATAGAGAGAGAGACGGAGAGAGAAACACAGAACTTTGGAATAAGAAAGCAGTAAAAGTATAAATATTTGTTTTTCTAAAAAGTAGTGGATATTTGGTGAACTGGTAGAAGAACCCATGTTCTGTTCCGGATTTCTGCTCAGTAATCTAATGAAGTAAAAAGAGCCAAACCACGTATTTGATGGTATTGGGCTTCTATGGGGAAAGAGGTCTTGAAATGGTAAACATCTTGTTTTACATAAAACCATTATCGTATTCATGTTATTTGTATTAACTGTAATAGTAGTGTTTCAGCACTAACTTAACACTGCTGGCCTGTAAACAGCTTCACACACACACACACATATTACAGAGACTGTAAAACTTTAAAAACTGCCGTTATCTGCTTTTGCACTGTGGACCTCGTATCTGAAAACAGGCCTGAACTCTAAAAGGCAGAAGTGGTAAAACATTCTTATGTGCAATATTATTATATGAAATACTCGTATTAGTCTTCTTATCGGATACTGAAACATTATCTCATTATTATATGCAGTACTCTGCCATATCATGCAGTTTCTTATCATTTCATTACGTGTAGTATCTTATTATCGTGTTTAATAATCTTACCAAGTCAAGTATCAATATTACTGATCTACTACTGATCAACATTACAGCAATAACAGACTCCTGATCACTGTGTTACTAATTCACTGAACTGTAAGTTAATAATCTTTAATATTAATACTCAGTAGCCTATTTGTGTTTATAGTATAGTGTATTTCATATTGAGCATTAACTGCATTGATATTATATTTTATATTATTCGTGTTTATGTGTTTTTAGAGCCGTAACACAACATTTCTGTGGGATCAATAGTTTTCTGATTCTGATTCAAATAAAGAGCCATTTGGGATCCAAAAGAATCGAGTCATACGGACTGGATCACCAAAAAGAGCCGGAATTCATTTCACTACTCTGAGCCTGAAACTGCAGCTTTACTGTCAGTGTGTCGCCCCCTATCTGCCGGAGGGGCATAAAGTCAATTTTTTTTTTATCAGTAAATAATTGTATTGGTTTAATACATTTGTTGAGAGAATACTTTTATTTAGCGAATAATGTAATATGTACTAATTGGTGTAATCCTTTCATTTAGTATATAAGTCCATTAATACTTTAAGTATTGATCATTTTATTAAGTAAACAATTCTACTGATGCAATACTTTACTCAGTAAATACTTTTAAATACATTTAGATCGACTGAGTTAATAATTCTTCTTAATACCTCTATTGATATATTCGCACAGGGTTAATACTTTAATACCATGAGTAGTCAGTAGTAAGTGGTTCCTCAGTGTTATGTATGGAAATAGTTTTTGATGGATCCCCAAATGATAATAATCATAAATCTTTGCTTAAATACATTTAGGAATTTGCTTTTTTCACTCTGTTCCATTTATATTCAGGTATTAGTTCTTGTTTAAGGTACAGTGATTTACTGCAACATGTGCAAACATCCATGTAAATACAGTATAAACACAAACAGTGGTAGTCTAGTGGATAGGGCACTCGCCCTGCGACCAGAAAGTCTGGGTTCGGTTCCCAAGGCACCTCTGAGGTACCGTCCCCACACACTGCTCCCCCGGCGCCGTGTTCCTGGCTGCCCCCTGCTTCACTTGGTGAATGGGTTAAATGCAGAGGAAGAATTTCGTGCTGT
>JBBPDB010054843.1:2500-10795 GCA_037974465.1 Brachypetersius altus | reverse complement strand
AACACATATATACACACACACACACACACACACACACACACACACACACACACACACACACACACACACACACACAGACAAGCACATGTGTTAGAGACAGACTGTGAATGGTGTGGATTAGAGCAACTTGTAAATGAGTGGGTGTGCAGTGCCGTCTGCAGGCTGATTTAATACTTAGTACAACTTTATAACCTCTCTCACCCTCCCTCACTCCCTCTCTCTGTACTTTTCTCTCTCAAGTTGTGGGAGGAGAATCGCCCTGATTATCTGAACATTCGTCTCTATCTCACTGACACACACCAGCTGCAGGTAAAAAGCAGAACACACACACAACTGTTAACTGTTAATCATTTTCTTTTAATTATATTTAGTAAAGGAATTAGGTTTTTTTTCTGTTTAATGCACATAAAGGAAATCTCTGGCTTTATCTAGAACATTACAGAAGAAAGGTTCCATCCCCTGAGCTCCCGCCTCGTAATTGGTCGACCCAGGTGGAAGCTGTTTTTTCAGGAGCTAGGAGTGTCCAATCGGCAGTGAGTACTCTACATCAGCGGTCCCCAACCTTTATTTCGTCAAGGACCAGTTTAATATCAGAAACTATTTTCACGCCCGGCCTTTAAGGAGTGGCAGATAAATATACATATACGTATTTATACAAATAAATGATACGCATAAAAATGGGGCTATTTAAAAATATAATAAAGGGGTATCTTTAAAATATAACAATAAACGTAAATCCAATGTGTACTCATAACAACGAGCCAACAACATAAACACGGGTAACATCCACAGTTTTTTTTTCTGTGCAGCCCGCGGACCGGTACCACATGGCCCACAGCCCGGTACTGGTCCACGGCCCGCGGGTTGGGGGCCACTGCTTTAAATAATAGAACCCCAAAGGTTCTCCCCAACTTTCATTGTCTGAAATATTTCACTATATTTAATATTTGTGAGATTCACTTTTTTGCACAGTCATCCATACCTTCCATACCTTGTCTGGCTAATTAACACCCTCAGTGCTCTCTGATTGGCTGATCAGATACATTCATTTTAGATGAGGAGTGTAGAGTTGGATAAGGAATGTAGTGTATTTTTTTATTTACTATATTGACCTCAGAGCAAATTGCTCCAGTCCTCTGCATTTAACCTATTCACCTGAGAGAAGCAATGGGACTGTACCTTGCTCAAGGGATTCAAGCTATTGACCTTCCAATTAAGGGGAAATTCCCTAAACACCAAGCCAACAGCTGCTCCTTGAAAGAGCTTTTCTAATGTGAAACGTTTATAAAGAGGCAACTCTGCAGGAAACTTAGACTCCTACAGGGGACTGGAAACACCTGATCTACCACAAAATAGTGCTGGTGCAAGTAATCTGGATTTTCTTAAGCACTTAAGGGATATGTTTGTGCAGTTTTTGATTATATATGTGTCTGTTTTCTCTGCAGTAAAAAAGTGGGTGTGTTTTGCTGTGGCCCTAAAGGCTTGTCCAGAGAGTTACACGCACTCTGCAACACATTCTCCACCTCAGGAACTGTCTTCGAGTTCAACAAAGAGTCCTTCAGCTGAGATGTACAAATAAAAAAACAAGTAAAAGCAATGGAGAGGACAAGAAAAAAAAAACAGTTGTGGCATTCTGCTAAATCTTTCACAGGACATAAATGACCCAAAGAATGGAAGAAAGAAGGAATGATAGAATCAAATGATGAAATGTTCTGGATGGGCCAATCTGTAGATAATCTACCAGATTACTGTGACTTTACCAGACGCTTATCCAAGAGCTCCTTTTTACCCTCCTTTTCTTTCAGGTGTCTTCAGTACAGGGAAACTTGAGATGCTCTGCTGTTTACATGTTTATTTAAATGCTTATTTAAATGCTTTGTTTTTAAATGTATTTTGGGAATAAACAGTCTTAAAAACAGTGTTATCAGAATTCTCACTGTGTGTCCAGCTTGTGCTGCTGTCTGATCAGCTCCTGCCTTTAATCTGCAATTGGGCTGAATCAAGATCTAAATGTGAATTGTTTGAAATAATACATCTCAAACATCAAGATCTGTGAGAACATAAGAAGATGGGGGGATTTTGGAGAAGGTGGGAGATGTTTGGAGAATTTGGGAGAAGACAGGAGTAAATGGGAGCCGTTTGGAGAAAAGGAGGATGTTTGTTTGGGACAGCATTGAAGATTGCCCTGCTGAAGCTGAAGATCTGCCTCTTATCAGAGGATTCTAAAGAAAGCGGTTCAGCCAGGCTGGATACATCATGGATCTGGCAGCAATGGATTTTTTTTTTTACATTCTATGCACAGTTCAAGCTAAAATGCAAATATGTTGTTCCTGATTTGCATGCGGGGGTGGGCAGATTTTCTGATAATTACATTTTTAAAATGTTGACGTATAAGATTAAAAATGGTAAATATAAGATCGGTCTTATAGTTGTGTGTGTAGTTCCTGATTCATTCGTACAGTCCCAGAAGAGTGTTTAATTACACACACACTTAAGACACTACACAGTTTACAACAGGAAATTAAATGATTTAATATCAAGAAATTATATACTAGAACACCCAAGATGTTTACATTAATGATATTACAATCTACATTTAATACGTAGGTGTTTTCTCACATGGCTCAGTTTCACAATCTCACATCCGATCTGAACAAGGAGAATACATTCTGTGGGTAGGATACTTGCCTCTACACCAAGAGGTCATGGGTTCGAATCCTACCCTCAGCACACCACTGGGTTCCTGAGCAAGACCAAGTTGCTCCAGGGAGAGTCCCTTGTTGTTAGGGATTGGAAGTTGCTTTGGATAAAAGCGTCTGATAAATGCCGCGAATGTAAATGTAAACTGGCATTATCCAGTTCTGCAGTGGTGACAGGTGTGATGATGTATGTGTTTTTATTGTGTCTGGTGTTTATGTTAGTAGATTTGAATTTTACAGGATGTGAATTAGTGGAGATTGAACTCTGTAAGGACTGCTTTTCCTGTTAGACCATCCAAACAGAACTTCTTTCTCTGATATCTGGGCAGATTCAAGGGAGTGATGTCTCCCCTTGGTCAGTCCTTTAGGAGCTGGGCTGAAGATCTTCCACATCAACCACCACCTTCAAGTTACAGATGGATTTACAGTGTTCTAGAGATTCAGAATATGCCACTGTAGAGCCGTAGCATAAGCAGGTTTCAGTCAGTTCTAGATACATCACTGACTGTAGAGCCGCAGAATGACAGTGTACACAGGTTATAATCATTTCTTGATATGTCGCTGACTGTAGAACTATGTTGTAAGCAGGTTGGCCCTAGATACGTCAGTGACTGTAAAGCAGTAGTACTGTAAAGCCGCCTTACAAGCAGGTTTCAGTCTGTTCAGAATATGTCACTGTTGATTCATAGTGTAATCAGGTTTCAGTCTTATAAAGATGTAGTACAGTATATGCAGGTTTCAGTCAGTTCCAGATGTGTCACTAACTGTAGAATGTCACGGATGGTAGAGCCTTATTGTAAGCAGGTTTCAATCAGTTCTAGATACGACTGCAGAGCTGTAGTGTAAGCAGAGCTGTAGTGTATGCACCGTAAACGACCACAGGAACAGGTATATTTATCTTTCTTTTTAATTAAGATATATTAATATTAATATGACAAATCGGATAAACACCCACTGGACGTACAGTCGCGACATACAGTACTGTGATCTCTGTGATAAAAGCACCAGTCTCTTGTTCTCATTGGTTGTGTGGTCTTCAGGGCGTGGCTTACAGCTCCTTAGGCTCTCAAATCGTTTTGATGTCCAGGGTGGGTGGAGCCTGCAGGAGGTCATGTGACCTCTCCTGGACCATCTGACTCACAGCAGCCCTTTGGCTGACCTCCCTGACACACTTAAGTGTGTTTGTGTGTGTGTGTGTGTGTGTGTGTGTGTGTGTGTGTGTGTGTGTGTGTGTGCTCGTGTGCAGATGTGTTCAAAATGACCTCTCTGGATATGTACAGTGATCTGTGTGTGCTTGTGTGTGTTTATAGTGTAGTCTGGTATGAGGCAGTGGCCTCTTCATCGCTGCTGTGCAATAACGGCTGTCTTTCTCCATATGCTGAGCGTTTCTCATTCTTCGTTCCTCTGAAGCAGGTGAAGATGAGGAGTGAGGTGATGATGCCAGCAAGGAGAGCCCCCAGAAGGCCAGCCCCCACCAACCATGGCCAGATCTGCTGCACATGCTGTATGTACGGGGTCAGAAACTCCTGCATGAACCGCTGACCTGCAACACAGGGAGAGTGTGAGAGCACACTGTGTACACTGCTCAAGAACAGTGCGGACTGGGAAGCAGTGTATTTATTCCAGGCTCTGCTCAGTAGTGTGTGCTTTCATAGCTACTGTTGTGAGGTTGGACACCTTTTACAGATTGCTCAAAAAACAGACTCAGGCACCCCACATTAATGATGACCTGTGTTCAGTTTCTGCCCAATCATCCGACCATCTTTAGCTCTCTAAGGTTTTGCATCAATGGACTGATTAAAGTCAAGAGATCAGCGAGGTCACATAGCTCCTTCATGTTTTTCTGAGTGTGTGTTTGAGCTTGTCATTTTGGAATATCCATCTTTTCCTCTTTCTTGGCTGGTTATATTTAGTTTTTCTCTAAGATCTTCCAGTATGATGCTTCACTCACTCCCAGTGATTGTTAGGAATACCTTTTTCTATTCCGGTGGTAATCCTTTATAAGAACTTTAGGAAGCTCCTTTACCTTCACCATCATCACTACCTGTTGTGTCAAATCTTCCCAGCCAATGCAGACTAACATATTTTACAGTGTTAAGATGTAGAACTCGGTTCATTTGAACCTCTACTCTTATTAATAAGTTAATAAGTATATTAATAGTTTCTGAACATTTGTGTGTGTGTATGTGTGTGAGACTCACTTGGGTCCAGTAAGTAGGCATATTCATATCCCAGAGGTTTTGTTCCCAGGAAGTAGTCTCCATTCCTGAAGAGAGGAATGAAGGGCACCATGTAGTATCCATCATTGTGTCCAATGGGGGCGTTGCTGTCTGGATAGTGAGTGCGAGGGGGCTGATGTTTCCTCAGCCAGACCTCAAATATACTGTGCAACACAAAAACACACACACAATTATACCAACCCCACTGCAGCAACACAAACACAGTACACAGTGGCAAATAATTTAAATGTGTGTGTGTGTGTCACCCATCTGTGAAGGCGTTGTACAGTAGGAATACAGGAGATTGTGTGTGTGTGAGTGTGTGTTTGTGTGTGTGTTATCTGTCTGTGAAGTCATGGTGCAGCAGAAATATGGGGGTGTCGTTGGGGTGTGTGCATGTTTGTGTGTGTGTGTGTGTGTGTGTGTGTGTGTGTGTGTGTTACCTGTCTATGAAGGCGTGGTGCAGTAGGAATATTGGGTCGTTTGCTGATCCCTCCACAGAAGACATGGATCCGTTCATAAATACATGCAGTGCGTTGTGCATCGTGCTCTGTCCTGGCACTGCCATGCCCGTCACTGGACTGGCAAAACCTACACAAACACACACACACACACACTTGGCTTTACAGTTGGTAACACTTTAGAAAAGTTTGGAATCTCTCTTCATGTTTATAACATTTATTTTATTTACAAAAACACAATATACATAACACCAATCCAATGCAACAACAATGTACACAACGCTAAACACTAAAACACAACAACTACATCGTGCAGGATCCCATGCTTTCCAACAGGTGGCAGCACCACCAGAAGTCCTAAAGTTTATGAACAGCAGGCCCCAACCACCACCTTCCCCCTGCAGTGTCTGCTAGCCAAAGCAAGCCTTTCAGTGGAGTCCATGATTTTTTGGTTTTGAAGAAGGCAAAGAAACTCACCTTCTTTGTTCCAAAGAGGGAACAAAAAACGTACATTTCAGTAACTTAACTAAAATTTATTGTGGCAACAAGCCATCAATAGGCATTTCTGCAGCAACTGGCCAAAAATCTCATGATGTGAGGACATATAGCACAGCTTACATTCATTAACAAATGCTGTAAGAGTTAAGAGTAAAGGTGTTCATGTTCATATTTTTAAACACACATTTTATTAAGATTCTGTTATGGGTTATATATCATTTAGCAGATTAACGAACAGTTAATGTAAAGCACTTCTGGAACCGAATTAGCTTCCTCTGACGTTAGCCCCATGCTAATGAGGTGGTATGAGCTCACATTCAGCACTGGTTAGCTACATTAGATGCATAGAGCCCGTGTTCTAGCTAAAGAGGCTATTTGACTACATTGCTAAAAATACGTGCTGGCATTTACACTTAACACTGGCCTTAAATGTTACTGTGTTCCGCTCACCATTAGCCAGGTTAATGCAGGAATGAGGTGAGTTTTTTGGCAGGCTGACTATGTTTAAGGATGGTTTCAGTTGCTCTTTTGTTTTTGTTGTTATTATTTAGTTTTTTGAAATTGTTGTTTTGTTTTGTTGAGTGTTATTTTTGTTTTGTTGTTTTGCTTTTGTTATTGTTTGTTTAATATTGTTTTTGTTATTGTTTTGTTTTTATGTAGTGTTGTTTCTGTTATTTTGCTTTCACTGTTTTTTTGTTGTTTTGATTGTTATAGTTTTGTTATTGTTGTTTTTAAAAAAATGGTTTATGTTATTTTGTTTTTGTTGTTTTACTTAATTTTGTTTTTTGTTGTAGTTTGGTTTTTGTACGGTTGGTGGTGCTTACCCTCCAAAGTGTTCCTGAAGCTCATGTTAGCACGACGGTCCAGTGGTCCGGTCTCGTAGTCGCCCAGTCCCACAACAAACTCCACATCTGCAGAGGTGGGCAGCTGGCGGACTCGATTTGGGTCATGGTTGCCTGGGTTGCGGAGCAGTGGACCTTCACCCACTCCATCACAAAGAATCTCTCGCTCATTGTAGATCTGAGGCCGGGTACAGATCACCTGGGGGGCGGCAAGAGGGTAGAGGGTATTTATTACTGAATTTAACACACACACAAACACTGTTTTTTAATGCATTTAACACACATACTCACTGTTTACCACTGATATTAATACACACACTCACACACACACACACACACACAGTTTGCTACAGAATGTAAAGCACTCACTGAGAAAATCAAGATAGGGAAATCAGGCTAAATTATATGTTAAAATGTTTGACTAAAGTTGGCAGAAAAAGCGACCATTAAGAATGTTTTCTGTAGAATGTTTTTTCATTTGCACCCAGAGCTTTAACACAACACCACAAATGTTGTTTATAACAGAAGAAACTAATAAATCAGATCTGTGTGTTTGTGTGTGAGTGCATGTGTGTAAATCAGTAATGCTTTATCCAGATGATTAAAAGCTTACACTTTGATTTTTTTATTTTTACTCTGAAAAAATAAAGCTCACACTCAATGACTGAGTGTAACAGTTTAAAAGTGTGTGTGTGTGTGTGTGTGTGTGTGTGAGTGTTGGCACAAATTGTGTCTTTCTAAGGCTCTGGCTTTGATTTTCCTTCAGAAGTCCAAAACTTTTCCCAGTCACGTTCCGACAAACGTGAGCTGTCAGTTATTAAAGCAGTTAGTGAAAAAGGCCAAAAACGATTAGTCTCAGTTCACATTCACTCCTTCACAGTTACAAGTACACAAATTACAGCACAATCCAAAAGAAGAGAATGACAGTAACACAGTGACACAATTCAAATCACAATAATATACTGTGTAATATTACTTTAATTATGTAGTGTTTAATATATTTAATATAAGCAGAAACCGCTGTAGGTGGACTTTTAGGACGTCTTTGGAATATTGATCTTTACTGCAAGCGAGGGAGTGTGTGGGCGAGTGACTGAGTGAATGAATGGGTGAGTCAGTGGGAGTGGGAGTGGGAGTGGGAGAGTGAGAGAATGAGTCTCAGCAGCTGTGTGCTTATGATTTCCTATAGTTTCATACTATGAATGAAAATGGTCCAATTCTGGTTCAGGCTTTTTAAATAGTTTTAGGTGTTAAAAAAATAAATTTAGACATTTAGAAATGTATTAGGTGAAACTCAAATTCAGGCATCATTTATTTATAAATTATATATCAAGCCTAATGCTCACACTAAATTAAAAAGGTTTTACCGAAACCCAACCTAAACAATAAATATCTTACATTCAGTAAATATCTTTCAATTTAACATCTGTCTACAAATTAAGTTTAACTTTTAATAGAAACTAATCCTAACACTATGTGCTTAATTAACAAGTACTTAATTTTTTCCCAGAACCTAACCCGATCATTTCTATCACCTAGAATGTAACCTGAATGCAAAATAGAGATCAACCTTACT
>JBBPDB010054823.1:0-10795 GCA_037974465.1 Brachypetersius altus | reverse complement strand
ATCCCACTCTTTCTCTCTCTCTCGCTCACTCACACTCACACACACACACACACACACACACACACACAGAGGTCCTTCAAACATAGATACCCTGTTCCGGTCAGTCTTCGCGGTGTGCGCCCCCTGGTGGCGGTGCCGTCAGGCTGTCAGTGGTGTGAGGCGACAGGTTTAGAGTTTTCAAGGACGCTGATGTTTCTGTTGCTGAACTTTTAAAGGCTGCCAGGACCTCGCAGACCACACACACATCCAATACACCCTAGCAATAGTTCTTGGAGTGCAATTTTCTAGGGTGTATTATTATTATTATTATTATTATTATTATTATTATTACTGGGTGAACTTATGTATTATTAGTGTTTTGTCTGTGCTTGTGTTATACATACATGTATATACCACCTCTGCACATAACACATACATATACTTATGTTTACATACATAAATACACTGATCTAGGTTTATATATACATATAGTTTTCAACACACACACGTCTACAGTATATTTATATTACCAGATTATGTTGTACTATGTACTTTTATACTGTGCTGTTATTCTATTGTTTTTATTTTTGCTGCTCCTGCTTTTGCTCTGCTGTAACAGTGCAGATCCCACTGTGGGTCTAATAAAAGTTTTCTTGTCTAATCAGGAACACAGTCTGTCCACTGGAGCCCCAACAGAGCGGCGGTTCCTGCACAAATTCCCAACACGCAGATCTCTTTAGAACTACACCTTCTACCGCACACCACCCGCAGGAGCGGCACCCCACACAGCTTCAACAGGAATGGGCGGGGCCATACTGCCGCAGGTCAGACGCACTGCCTTGCTTAAACGCCTGCATGGTTGTGACGTCACAACTCTGGTGAGTTCAGAAGGGGATGCAGACAGTACGGACCGGAGAGTGAACGGCACGGTTATGAATCTGAACGCCTTCCATCAAATGTCTTCAGAATATAAAAAACTGAGAAAATCAGTGAAATTTGCTCTTTAAGGTTCCGTCGCCGGGCGGCCAAGGGCTGAAATACCCGCAGAAGCAAGTGCAGGCGAGGCGGCAGTGTGAGATAAGGCCACTGCAGTGTGTGTGTGCGTGTGTGAGTGTGTGATATACGCGTCTCCTCTGTAACAGGCTTTAACTTCACACGGATCCCAAACAGCTTTCAGAGACACAGCTGTCACACGACGTTAGGCCTCAAAAAACTGATCCGCACTCAGAGACTACAGGTCAACACACACACACACACACACATTTACACACATATATATACACACACAAATATACATAAAAACATACACAAAAAACCCCACAAATACACACTCTTGCGCGCGCACACACAAACACACAGACATGCAATGCTGTCTTTAATAGACATCCTCTCTCTCTCTCTCTCTCTCTCTCTCTCTCACACACACACACACACACACACACCCTCCCCCACCGCCGGCCAATCAGAGGCTGCTCTAAAGAGAAAAGCGAGTTAAATGGATTTAAAAGCTCCTGAGCTCTGATTTTTTCTGCTCGTTTTCTCTCTTCTCACAAAATCCAGCAGATTTCTCATTTCACAGCTGTTTCAGTGATCTTTCTTTAGTTCTTCGGGAGAATCGGACCAGCGGCCGTTTCTCTCTTTCTCTTGATATTTATCACCAGGCTTTAATTGTCCTCAGGTCTAATTTACAATTCTCAACGGGGGGATAAAAGCGAGGGACGGTGTCTCACAACTCAGAGGCCACACTGCCCCCTGCTGGCGGAGCCCTGTCTGTGTCCAGGCCTCACAGGCGCAGGACGGCGCCACGGCCTCGGAGCCCAGCCCTGCCGCGCTTAAGCCTTCAGAGGAGCTCCGGGCCGGTGGCGTTTCGCCAGAGCAGCTGGCACTAATGGGCCCAGCGAGGCCGGCGGGCAGCGGCGGAGGGTCCGGCTTTAATTCTCGACACCCCGCTGGAGTACAATTCACAGAACCGCGGGCCCGGCGGCTCGGGCGGGAGATCAGACCAGTGTGTTCTTTCTGTTGCCTTTTATTGATCTGCCTGTGAGGTTCTGCTGTGTGGGACACATAATCCGAAGGCGGGGGTGCGGCTTTATCATAAATATGAGTCCAGTACTGTGCAAAAGTTACATATAGCTGAACAAAAAGCAAATATTAGTATATATAAAATGATTAATGCAGTAAAAAACATTCACAAGATTGGTTTATCATTCCTCTGCTCCAGTCTCCTCCTGTATTCTCCACTTTGATGCGGGAACAATGCAGATCTCCCACTTGTGGGACCAATAAAGGGTTCTCTTATCTTATCTCTTACACTGTATTTCTCATCTAATACTTCAAACACCTGGTTCGGCTCAATCAGTGCTTATCCGGATTAAACCCGGAGCTGCTGAGGGAATCTCGCTGATCCGAAGGTCGGAGGTGGAATCTAGAACCGAACCCGTGTTCTCCTCACCTGCTCCAGAAACGTATTAGTGTTTGCAAATAAATAACCTGATATTATTTAATCCTTTTTCGTTTGTTTGCGTTTATTCTGAGGTTAATTTGTACACTTGCATAAATGGATTTTAACCATTTGCACGGGGGGCGGGGTTAAGACTTTTACACAGTGACCTGCCCTTGCAGAACTGTAGAACCTCCTTCTCCCGCATCGTCTCAGGGCTGCTCTGACTCCTCCAGCCGCGCTCAGGATCTGATTAAAAGAGAAAATGTGATTCCGCCGTTGTGCAGCGCGCTCAGCTTATTGACTTTCTTAGATGCTCCGGAATAATGAATTCTCATTTCCGAGGAGAGGCTGAGTGGCAGCAACGTGCTGTTTGTTTTCATTTTATGAATGTCAAGCATCACGCTACACGAATCGCCTTGAGAATCACCCCCCGCACCCCCCTCCCCCACCATGCATTTGAAATTCTATCAGTCCGTCCAATTTAATGCATCAGGGCTGAGTCACACTGAGGGTCCTTAGGAGCTCTAATTAATGGAATTCCTGACTTTTAGAGTGAGTAATTGTGAACAAGTCTCAAAGCAAATCCCAGCGCGAGAACTCTCTCTCCCTCTCTCTTCCTGTTCTCTCTCTCTCTCTCTATTCTCTCTCTCTCTATTCTCTCTGTCCCCCATCCTCTCTCTACTGTCTCTATTCTCTCTCTCTATCTCCCTCTACTCTGTCTCTATTCCCTCTCTCTCTTCTCTCTCTTCCCTCTCTCTCACTCTCTCTCTTCCCTCTCTCTCAGTTAGCAGGAGTTTGAGCTGTGATGTGTGAGAGACTAAGCTCTTTCATGATAAAGAAAAATGGAAAAAAATGAGAAAAAAAAACAGACCGGCTTTATGGTGACTTCATACAGCGCCCCCTGTAGTCCCTCATTATCCACGACTACTGTCAGTAAACACAACTGAACCGTCGCAGGTTTGTGTCTTTACCAATTCTAGAACAAAAACAGTTACAGGCCACACACACACACACACACTGTGGTTAATTGAATTATATATATATATATATATATATACACAGTGCAGCTGAAGACTGAATGTGAAAAGTAAGTGACACTCCTGTGTGTGTGTGTGTCTCTAGCGTTCTGCATGTGTGTATTCCCTGCACTGATTCCTCCCCGCTGCAGTAAATGAATGTGGATTGCAGGTGTCCTGTTCATTTTCAGTGTTTCCTTTGTCCTCGCGGGACTATTAGCCTGCAGCACAGACAGCGTTTTAAATAAAGGTCATGTGACTGCGAGGAGGTGGCGATGACTGGGGAACTAGTTACATTTTCATCGCCGCTCTGTAAAATCACTCCTTCATCAATAAACTGCCATCATTGTTAGCATGAGCTGGAAGGAAGAATACGGCTTGATCATGAACATTATCTTCAGCGAGATAAAGGTGACCTGCACTGGCTCTCCAGTGATTCAGAGACGCAGGTTAATTCAGTTAAACGTTTCAGAAAGAGTTGTGTTTAAAAGGGGATATATGATGCTAAACTCACTTTAGTTCTAAAAGGTCTATGGGCTACAAAACGTGTTCCTGAAGTTCTTTACCCAGAATCCCTCTCACATAAAGATTCTCCAGCTTTATTCTCCACAGTTTCAGGCTCTTTCAGAACCAGCCACTTCAGGGCTCTGGTACTTTTATGCAAATAAGCTGTGGCTGGCCCCGCCCCACCCACCCCATGCTCCACCCACCCCATGCTCCACCCACCCCATGCTCCACCCACCCCATGCTCCACCCTTCCCTTACGCTGCTCATATCAAAACAAAATGAACGAGTTAGGGTTAGTACTGAACTGCGACAGAAACTCTAAAGTCATTATTGGAAAGTTCTCCCTCATCTGTGACTCGTCCCGGACAGCAGATCCAGATCCTCCACGCTGCTGCAGATCGCTCCTTATTCACAGATCCTCATTCCAATTCTCCCTCCACCTTAAACACTGAAGGTGGAGCTGTTTAAGGTGGAGAAGCCTGAGTGGAAAATGCAGTGAAAGCCGCAGTTCTTGGGTTTTCTCTGTCTGTGAGAAAGAGCAGGATTTGAGCTGATCTTTACATAAACTCAACACTTCATGAGCGACTTGCCTCTGTCTGTAGACACAGCTCTCGGCTTCTCCGCGCTCCAAAACCAGCAGACAACATGGAGCACCATCAGCTCATCTAGTGGGCGGGGTCTCGACAGATGAGGGGCAGTTCTGTGCAAATTGGCCCAGTATGACGTCACACTGGGCCCTCGGTCCACACGGCTGGTTCTGAAAGGGCCTGAAACTGTGGAGAATAAAGCTGGAGAATCTCTTAATGTGAGAGTGATTCTGTGTGAAGAACTTCAGGAACATGTTTTATTGCCCAAATACCTTTATAACCAAAGCGAGTTTTGTATAATACCTGGCCCTTTAAAGTGAGAAAGGCACAGCATGTGCATCTTGTTCTGAAATGAGACATACTATACACTCTGCCTTACAGTCTTGTGACCTTTACACTTTTCAATTTATTCCACAGCAGGGAGAACATTCTTCAGTCTGAACATAAACCAGCAGTGATGCCCCCTCCCTCACAGACAAACCCAAAAAGCCCTCAGTAATCTCATGCTTTAGAGCAGATGCATATATTTTACACATTAAGAGCGAAAAAGCCCCTAATCATTCTGAAGACGAGGCCCCCGTTATGTTAGATGGTCCATATGGGTACGCTGCAGTCATGGTCAGCTCATGCAGTCTTTAGGCCCTGGCCGGCCATGTGTGTGTATTTGTGTGCGCGCGCGTGTGTGTGTGTGTGTGTGTGTGTGTGTGTGTGTTTGTATATCTGTGCTTGTCCCACTACCATCAGCTAATGAATCAAAGCCTAATAAACAAACAATCAAAACGAGTAAAAATACTGTTAGATATTTGAATGATCATATTCAGGTTAATCAAAAATTGAACAAAGTTTAGAAACTGACTGTAATATCTGATGTGAGTGGTTTCTTTCTACCTGATCCAACAAACGAAACAAAATCACTGAAGTGTCTCCAAAGAATCTTTAGCGGGCTGACTACTTAGAGGAGCATAGAAAATAAAAAAAAAAAGAAAAATTACTTTTAAAAGTAAAGTAAAGAGGGCATTTACGGGTCGCTCTAATCCAGAGCAACGTACAGCCTTTAGGTCCAGGGACAGTCCCCTGGAGCCACTGAGGGTGAGGTGTCTCGCTCAAGGACACAAGTGTTTTACCCACTAGGCTGCTATGTATTTATTCATAACGACTAAAAATAATGCATGTATGACTAATAATGCAGTTTATATAGATCCAAAACTGAAGGTGAAAATCAGTGTCTGTAAATAATCTGCAGCCCTCTGACTAATTAGAAGAGCAGAGATAATAGGAAACGCTTTTAGCTATTGCTTCTAAATTATTAATAATTATTTATTACTTCTAAATCATTTATAACATCTAAAAATAATGCATCCATGACTAATAATGCAGTTTATGTAAGTTAAAAAAAATGAAGGTGAAAATCAGTGCCGAGTCTATAAATAAGGCTGATTAATTAGAGGAGCGGAGATAACAGGAAATGCCATTTGTTACTTCTTAATTGTTTATTATTTAGTACTTCTAAATTATTATAACTGCTAAAATAAAACCTGTATGACTGATGAAAGGCGTCTCCTCAGGGGCGCGATGCAGAGATATCTGACTTGATTTCATTTTTCTCAGTTTTATCTACTGATACAAAAAAGGCCACAAAGTAAAAATAGTACTTTATATACAGTGTGAGGGGTTTCTGCAGGCTGCCACACAGATTAGTGGGATGACTCCTGTGTGGTAGGTTTGGCCTAGCAAGCCACGAAACGCCCACTGCATTCTTTTGATAGTTTTTGAGCTAGATCTGTAGCCCCTGAGGATTATTGCAGAGCGTCCAGGTGTGCCTTTACATTTCCTTCCAGTCAACTTTATTCTTTACCCACTTGTTCGCACAGAAGGGGGGTATTGCGTGCTGGTTCTCATTTCTTCCCCGTGACCCGGGAAATGCTGGGTCACAGAGATTGCAGAGCTCCTGTATGCCGTCTTTTGTCGCAGATGGCCTTCCTCTCATTCGACCACAAAACATTAAAATTTGCTCGGTGCCCGCGGCTCGGAACCTCACCTGCGGTCTTGGACCACACACTGCTGTGAGATTGCTCTGGGCGATGTGTGGCCAAAGCTTTGTCAGGCTCCTGTTCCATCTTGCTACTTTTACCGGTGTGTTTTCACACCGTGGCAACAATTAAGAATATAAATGACTTCTCAAATGACATTTACTGTGTATAAATATAGGCTGTAATACAAGCTGCTCTGAAAATATTTTTATCTTTTCATAGGAATAGATGTCCAGTTGTGTTTTAAGGTCATGCTCATGCTTACGTGTGTGTAATCTATACTCAAACCCTTCCAGCAGTGCCCTTCGTACTTGATATATTTAATATATTCATGCAGATATGATGCAGGACCATGTGTGGCAGGCTGCAGGAACTCCTCGTATGTTACTTTTTGGCCTTTTTATGTATGAATTTGCAAAAATCATGGTACATTATGTTAATCTGCATTACACCACTATTGTGTTTTATCAGGAGGAGACAGTTGTGCTCAGTGTATTTCTGACCCTTTTCAACACCTATAGACACTGACCTATATACACTATATAATTAGTCATATGTGTTGGAAGCTATAAATAATTTAGAAGTAATGCACTGAACAGGTTTCATCATTAGGTATATCATTATAGACCAATGTGTTGGCTGTTCAGCCATGTACTGGTGCAAACTCTACATCTTAATTTTTTTTTTCACAAAATAGGCATTCAGTTATTGTCAATCCCATCAGACACAATAAAATAGAAAAAATAATGTTTTTATTTATTTAACACACATCTTATTGTATTGAAAGAGACTAGTACATTAATATCTCAACAGCACTGAAGAAACATTGTAAGCATATTCATTTAAAACAAATAAAACTGTGACGGAGATGACACCAATAAAAATGCAAAAGAGGTTGATGAAACACAGGTCATGGTCGAGGACCATTGGAGGATTTTGTCACCACCGTCACAAGCAACGTCTGAAACCTACTCTTTTATATGATATTCAGGAGTTACATTAGCATTAGCCATTTTGTTCCCCCTCTGTTGCTAGCTACTTCAGACCTCTTCTTAAAAAGTATACATTTATGTCATCTAATCTAATCTAATATTCTTTTTACAAAAGTGAGAGTGTTGATGTGTTATGGTTGTGCCAGTAGCAGTGTCCAAAAATATGAACAAGAAAATAGCAAACATACAGGAGCTTGAGTGATTTATAGCCTGCAGTAGAGCTAAAGGTTTGAAAACGGGGTCCTCAGGAATGTAGTTGACCTTGTATTTGCATGATTTTATTGCTTTTTATAAATATCTGACGGAGGTGACGAATATGTGTAATAGTAAATATTGTTTAAAACTCACAGTTTGTCATTTTTAATACATATTACAATGTACTCTTTCAAGGGGTAAAGGTATTATTCAATTCAATTATTACTTGAAATTGTTATCTCCTATTTGAGGACAAGCATATCATCATTAAATTAATACAAATTAAAATTAAGCCAGTAAAAGAAAATTACATATGTGCAAAGGACCCCCTGATTATAACCTTGATTATTTTTATTAATGAAAATAATAACTAGTAATAATAATTATTAGCAATAAAATACTACTAAAAATAATATTAAGAAGATAAAGAAGCAGAAAAAGAGTACTAATACTACTACTGCTGCTGCTACTACTACTACTAATAATAACTACAACACTAATAATAATAAGGCTTCTTCTTATTTTTTTAATTATTGGCATTATTATAATTATTATTATTAGCATTTTTTTATTATTTGTTTTCATAAGTTTTATATTTTTCACATGAACTGACTCTGATGAGCTTCTATAGACCACCAAACATATGGGAACTCACACTGTCCAAATATACATAGGAAGCTATAACACATTGTACCTTACTGATATTCGCTCAATATGTATCTACATTTAGAGCTGCATGAGGCTGACAGACTGACAGATTACTCAAAATAACACCATTTCTTTCTGGCGTTTTCCGGTGCTCACAAACTACTCAGCAGATGATGAAATTGAATAAGGTATCGATAAGAAAACAAAGAATGTTCTTTCTGAGTGCCTGACCATTGGCTATGAGCTGCTTTACCCTTATTTTCTTCTGAGAAAAAGGGGCCTAATTCACAGTCATATAACATTTTCATTTAATGGAAGCAGAAGCACATTTTCTTTTGTCCAATTAATGCTTTTTTCTATGTAGTATGGCTGACCACAAAGATGCTGGTTTGATTGCTTTAGAAAATTACTTTGAGTCATTAATATTCCTAAAGTAAACACAAACAGAACTTACATGTTTCAGACTCAGAATTAGAAGCATTATTGATCCTGGAGTCAATTGCTTATGTTAGACCTGGACACACACAGACAGGAACAGTCTAAAATATAACATCTAAAATAAAGACAATAAAACTCTGCAGTAAGAAATCTCAATATGAAATACACTGTGCTATATACACAATTCTGGGTATAAATACTGTAGATAAATATCTTATTAAATAGCTTATTAACTTATTAAATCTATAAACACAGCTAAGAAAAAGGAAAAAAAATGAAACAAATAAAGAAAGCAACACAAATGGAACACTTGCGCTTAGATAAGGGTACTCCCTCACTCATATGGCGCATTACTGCATATTCTGCGTATTCTTCCACCGCGAACCACTAAAATAGTTTGCCCACGTGAGCGTTGTAACCTCGAAACATCATGGGTCAAGACCCTTGTAACTGGAGGACCCCCTGTAGTGAAATCTCATATAATAAGACTATTGCACATACTGAACATGTTTTATTGCATAATACAAAAACTGCACAATATTGCACATAATAATAAGACAGTAATGCACATAATGATGATGATTTAAACACAAATGAGAAATTGCACAACAAAATAGTGTCAGGTACAGATTATTGTGTGACAGAGGGAGGAGTTATAGGGTGTGTCCGAAATTACGCAGTAGCATCTGAGATTTAGTGCGTAGTGTGCACCGTGCACTGCCTTCTGTAGTGCGCACTGCTGTGGGTCAGTGCTGTCCTAAACGGCTCGCGATTCTCCAGCCGCCAAAATATCTGCCGGTTTTACCGCAGTGTACATCAGTAACATAACTTTATTAACGTTACTCACATTTATACCAACCAGCCGCCTCCGCTTGGGCTCGGATTTCACTGTTCGCCGCCATTATCCAACTCGAAAACACGCTGAAAGCCCCGCCCCCTCCGCTACGTGGTCAAAATGGCGCCCGTTTAGTGCAGAGTGTCCATCGTTCTGCTCTGCGTTTTCTGGCCGATTTCAGTGCAGCATCCGGGTTCTTTCAGTGACTGAGTTTTAGCTTGATTTTCAGTGTCAGCGCACTATGCAAAACCAAGCAGCGCTGCCCACTACAGACTCATGTTGAGACTCAGATCAGTCTATGTAGGAAGTACAGATTGCTCTGACCTCTCTTGTATGTGTCCAGAGGGTTGTTTGACCGGTCCAGCTTCTCCTCTTGTCGGGTCGTTGACTGAGTAGAAGCCTGGACTAACCCTGGTTTAAACATGCTGGAGCCTGATGTACTGTTGTAGTAATGTTTTCGACATAGAACTGAGCCTATTAACACAAACTCGTCCCTCTGCTGCTTCATAACAGGCTCAGAATTTATATGAACATGATACATGCACCGCTTTTCCGTGTAAGGTCCCTCATGCAATTAGCTTGTGTGTGACATTTATGAGCCATTCATCAGAAATATTGCTATGGGGTGATGCACACAATAATTGAATACATGTTTGTATTGCTATTGTTTCTGTAAGGGCCGTTTAGTCCTTTTTACTGTACTCTTTAGTGCACCGTGCTGTTCTTGTACAAGAGTGAAAGGGTTCTCTCCATTATAGCCATCTTCAGCTCCCTAGGACCAGAAGATCCAATAAAATATTCCTGTGCAGAGGGTCCAGTTTGTTGGGCTCAGCACCAGAGAAAGGCTTCACTGGCAGCAGTGAACTCTTCCTCATCACTTCTTGGTCATATTTGGATCCGCAATAAGAAAATGATTGGCTTGAATTTGATTTTGTCCATGTTTTAAATATATATATATATCTGTCTGTCTGTCTATACTATACTATATTATACTATACTACACTATACTATACTACACTATACTATATTATACTGTACTATATTATACTATACTATACTATACAATATTATACTATACTACACTATACTATACTACACTATACTATATTATACTGTACTATATTA
>JBBPDB010054765.1:0-10797 GCA_037974465.1 Brachypetersius altus | reverse complement strand
CGACTGACTTCTTTGACGTACTGTATTATACATGTTGCCACGAGGGGGCAATGTGGCGCCTTGCAACCAGTTGTGCCAAAGTGCCCTCGTGTGTTAGTATAAAAGTTAGAGCCCTTTGAAGAAATTTGTTCTCTGCATTTAACCTGTTCACCCAACTGAAGTAGTCTTTTACGTGCGCAAACAACCGATGGATTTGGTCATGTTAAGTAACAGGCTACGTTAAATAAAAATTTTTCGAGCATAGTGTTGAGTTTACTTATAAAAAAGATTTAACTTCATGCTTACTACTATTTTGTCCAATGAAAATAAATAAAAAATGCTGCAGAAACAGTCGAACAAAAAACACAAAATATCACTATTACCCAACGTAACAATTTCTATAACAATCGAGGTACAGTCTCGATGTATGTTTTTTCTTTTTCTTTTTCTGTGGCTTAGTAGTGTTTTTTAGGATCATAGCTTCATACCATCGTCCTTGGTACCGCTTCTCCATTACCTGGATGTCTTGGTGAAATCTCTCTCCATGTTCTTCACTTACAGCACTAAGATTTGGTCGAAAAAACATCAAGATGAGAGTGCAAATAGTGCAGCTTGGGTCACATTCTAACTAAACCCTTGAAGCTACATGAAAATAAACGTCACCACCAAAATCAGCGTGCCGATATAGTATAAGATTCATTCATTAATTCATGGCATTTATCAGACGCTTTTATCTAAAGCGACTTCCATTCCCTAACTGCAGGGGACAGTCTCCCTGGAGCAACTTGGGGTTAACGGTCTTGCTCAGGTACCCAGTGGTGGTGCTGAAGGTAAGATTCAAACCCACCTCTTGGTCCAGAGGCAAGTATCCTACCACTAGGCTACCGCCACCCAACACTACAATATGTTATGAAACATTTTTTGTTGCCTGGGCTTATGAACAAGTCATTCACTTGCACTGAAGCTTCAACAGTAGTAAAATATCAAATCTTTCAGTATTTCATGTGTATCACCGCTTCCATTCTTTTCATGAGACTTAAGTTCAGTTTCCAGTCAGTTTTCAGCTACACATCCTTTCAGACTAACAGTTTTCTCAGGATAGAAAGTAGTACAAGAAAACCTTTTGGTGTTTTTGTTAAAATGAAGTCAGAATGGAGCCTGATTTTCTTACAAAGAGGAACATTTAAGTGCTGTTTAGAAGAATAGCACTGTCAGATCCTGCGTGGTTGTTAGGGGTCCCGTATTTCTCTGTATTTCTGAGCATTTTTTAAAATTCCAGTTTTAAAAAATCTGTTTTTTTTTCACTTACATTGCTTTGACTTTCCTGAAGTGAGATGACGATCTTCCATCTGATCTCCTCAGAAAAATGTTCCATTATTCATTTTAGAGCACATAAAAAAGATGTGACTGTGTGTAGCTGCTTGTGTGTGTGTATCTCTCTTAGCTTTGGGAGCATATTTGCTGGGAAAACAACATAAAAGTACATGCTAAACGCTGATAGATTTCATGAGTATAAACTTAATGTTTGTTTAAATAAGTCTAGACAAACATCAAACTTTCCCAACGTTCACGTAAACGTAAACGTAAACACTGTGTGTTCACTGTGTGTATCGACCAAGCTCTCTGTTTACATTTTTGTTCTTCTGTATTTCACAGGTGCTTCACTGACAACAGTAATATTTACATTTACGGCATTTATCAGACGCTTTTATCCAAAGCGACTTACATTCCGAACCCATGACCTCTTGGTCTGGGGGCAAGTGTCCTACCCACTGAGCTACCTCCACCATAATAGCTACAGCTGCCTATAAGACTTTAAAAAAAAACCCAATGACAACAAATCATAATGTTCTACAATTAACATGATCAACTTAGACACTCTTGCATTTTTCTTCCAGACTTTAATTTGCAGACAAAACCTGGAGTCAGTGTGTCTTATTTTTACAAGTTCTGTGCAGCATCTCAGCACTGGCTGTTTGTGAAGAATTTGCTCCATTGACTGAGAAACACACCTTACTTTTGTCTCATTTTCAACTTAATTGAAATTTACAGCACTGTGGGAAGTCTGAGAGCACAATTTCATTTGTTTAGACAAACGTGTGAGGTAGCTGAGGTGTGTATGCGTGTAGCTGCTTGTGTCAATGTGTATCTGTTGGAAGATGAGCTGAAAGTTTTGGCACCTGCTGAAACCAGAAAAGAGTACACTGGCAGATACGACCAAATTGTAGTCAATGTTTGATTTAACAGAAAATGTAAATAAAGTCATTTCCTGGATTAGACTAGACCAAGGGTTGGCAGCCTTTAACACGCAAAGAGCCGGTTTCCACAAAAGAGAATACACCATCAGCCGCAAATCCTTCTGAACTCTAAATTGAAGATAACACTGCATATATTGTTTTTTACTTGTATGCTGTGTATAAAAACTAGGCTAGTGTGTTACTTGTGAAATTTGTGAAAAATGTATTCAAAGAAAACATTTTGAATCCACAAAAAAATTTTAAAAAAAACAACAACAATGGATAAAAAAATATACACGGCTGACAGCATCAATTGACGTAATTTCATCAGGCTCAGAATCAGAATCGCGTCTATTGGCCTATTGGAGCAGCAGCTCTGCAAGAGACATGTGGGTGTGGTGTAGGAACATGTACACACGTATCTTTACATATTTTTGTTTTATAAGGTTGTGTTTAAGAGACGCCAGCGACCGGAATCAAACTCCTTGTATGTGTCGTTCACATACTTGCCGATTCTGACTCTCATTCTGATTCTGAATCGACGGCCGGCGCTGTACGACAGGCGCTCTGGGTCCAAAGTCCACTGGGCCTGTGCTGTGTCCGCTGGCTGTACTGATGTGTGCCGGCAGGCTGCAGGACCAAACAACAGAACTTTCTGCAGCAGCATTGTATCAGGAAGCCACAATTCGCCGCCATTCCAGTGTTAAATTATTATTTCTTTTCCAAAGCCACAGGGAGCCGCAACATAAGGATGAAAGAGCCGCGGGTTGCCGAACCATACCATATTTCTTACAAATATATATTGGTCAAATGGCAACATTTCTCTTCACACATTCTTTCCTTCCTAAATGATATTATTTATCATTTAAAAGCCTGTTCATGTGTTTATAATAAAACATGAAAGTGTCTAATAGTATTTCAGTATACGCTGATTGTCGTCAGATCTCAGCTTTCAACAGAACAGAAAATGCAAAGTCTGTGAAAGCATTCTGAGAGGTATAATACTATAAACCACAAATACTTGTAATTGAAACTGAACACAGGAAAACCTTATGCAAGTATAGAAAATATACCTTTTACTCTTGGTCTTTTTCTCCTGACTGGATGAAGTAAGTATCCATAACTTCATCTGTGTTAGGGCCAGTTTAGGTCAGATATTCTGTTTGTCTGGGATTCTCGAAGTTCTGTGTGATCAGCTCATTCCCCTTTGACTTTATTGTAAAAAAATGAAAATGTTAATCAAAATTTTAACTTGACAAACAGCACAGAATTTTTGTGATGTCCGTAAAGTATTTTTCTCTCATAATTACCACGATTCTGACACAGGTCATCGAGTTGCAGTTTCAACACTCACTCCCACTCCCACTCTCCTTACACAGTTTCGTACATACGGACTATGTGTGAAAACTAGTTTGGTTGCGCACGGTGGAAGAATAAGCAGTAATGTGGCGTATGAGTGAGGACATTTTCCATTTTCTTTTTCTGTGGCGTAGTGTTTTTATGTCTGAGGCTTTTATGACTTAGGTTTTGTTTTCACTTACACCAAAATTAGGGTTAAATGTAATGTGCCCCCTTATAGTCAGGTCAGGGCTCTGTGAGGGCCAGTCAAGTTCTTCCACACCGAACTCATTCAAACATGTTTTATGGATCTTGTTTTGTGCACTGGGACACAGTCATGCTGGAACAGAAAAGGTTCTTCCACAAACTGGGTACACAAAGATGGAAGCATGGTGTCTTCTTCTGCTGAAGCATTAAGATTGTCCTTCACTCAAAGTAAGTGCCCAAACGCTGAAAAACAGTTGTCCAAAAACTTTTGTGCATTTCTTTCTGAGACCCGGCGCATTCATTTATGTCCTTTATAGTGGACATTATTTCATCTGTATCTTCCTTATTTGGAGTTACCCCATCAAGCACTATAGTATTCTGTAGAGGACATCCTGGGCTTTCCAGTGATGTGTCATGTGAGGGGTTTGCATGCTGGGGACCAGGACTGCAATGGCAAGACAAACATGAGGAGCACCAAATGTAAGATGTTCCTCTATATAACCAAAAAGAAAACATGCTTCAGGATTACCACAGCTAAAATATCCAGAGGAAGAAGAAATACAGAACTGCTTATGTTCTATGACTTATAATTCAATATTGTCCTTGCAAGCGACAAACAACAGAAGAGTGATACAGACTTGTATTGTTTTGATCAAACTGAAAGTGTTTTTGGGTTAAGACCACTTTTTTCATGTTTTAAATTCAGTTCTATTTTCACACAGCAATCGTCCTGTTGTCCTCTACAGTGGACAAATGAAAATAAAAAATACAATAAAATAAATTTAAATTGTAAGGTGTGTTTTTTTAGTCCCAAAATATTTGGGAAATCACAGAAAATAAATTGTACGACAATTTTTTTCTTTGGTTCTCAGGAGGATGTAGTGTAGATTGACCCTCCTCAGCCACCGTAGCTGCTTTAGGCCGAAGTCATGGCGGCTGTCGTGTTGTTTAGCCGTCCTGTGAACGTCCTTCCCAGGATTTCGAGTGAGTATTAAACCTCGACCGCGGGTTCTTACACGAGTAATGAAGTTCACACCAAAACTAGAGATCTTTAGTACACTGAATGGACTGTTAATGGCAGCATTTTGGGTTATTTAGAGCAGAAGGTCGTCCTCTGTCTGTGTGACCCTGTCTGAGCCTCTTACCCTGAAACTCTCATTGTTTATGTTTCTGATTTTACTTTAATCTGCTCAGCTGGTTATTACATGCACAGACAATATATTGATTGCCCTCACAATCTGCTCAGTCTCAGCTTTTCAGCTGGCTAAATCAGCTAAATTAGCCAAGTTGCTAAGTTGCTGTTGAGTTTTAGCTGTCGGATTGGTCCGTGGTTTTAGTTTCTACACTGCTTCTCATTTTCTGAGTTTAGGATTAGTGCGGTACGTTAAGGGCAAAATATGAGTATTGCAATTTTACTGCTACGTATAGCCGTTGTGATTCCTTTTTAGATATTAAAAGGCCATATCACTTTCCTGGAAGTCTTAAAGTCTAGAGATATTATTTCAAATGGTACTGTTGATCCCCTAAACATATATGGAAAACAAGCGAAAAAAACCCATTCCGTTTTAAAAGTTTTTGTGAGGTCACAAAACCAACACATTGCAATATATCACTTTATTCTGGCTGTAGCAGTTCAGTTTAGGCCCAACCATTCATGCATATATTCACCAACATCTTTAATGGTTAAAAATTAGACCTTTGTTGGATTACATGAAGACCTCGATTCATCAGAACACCCTGTTACTCACCTGGAGCTGTGATTGGACACGCTGTCAGAAACTCTAATTGGTTAGAACCTCACTTGCATTTTGTATATTTGCCTTTTTCTCATGACAGACCTTTCACATGTATAGGGCCCTGAAGGGTGAAGGGGCAGCACAGGTACCAGCTCTGAGGTCAAGATTCTATATATTACGTGTAAAACAATTTAGATTTTACAGAGCTTTAATTATGAATTGGTTTGGCCCATAAAAACACATTTTTCAAAACTAAAGATGTTTAGTGCCTAATTGTGGTCTTATTAAATAGTGAACCTAAGCTGCAAACGGTACAGAGATAGACAAGGTGCAGCCAGGTGGCTAGTTTTGATTCTTGATTGATAGGTTTCAGTTGTCTTAAGTGCTTCAACAACAAACTTCTGTCTCCTTCATCATATCATAGAGCCCTCCTTTGTTTTACTAGGTTTTTTTTTTTTTAAAAGAATGCTCTGGAACAGTGCAGAGGAGGATTAAAAAAAAAAAGATTTTTATTTTGTGCCGTCACGAACATGAAGCATATAAACCTCTGTCCTAGAACTATGTTCTCCAGCAAAAGCTACTCTAAAAAGTCACATCTGATAAAACAATAGCTTATGGTTTTCTGTAATGGGTTTGGATCTCAAGATTATTTCATCAGTATCTTGTCTACATATTTCATACAGATGCCTGCTCCCCTGTGGTGCTGGCAGCGGGGCCTGTTGCGATTCAGCACAGACAGATCCACCATGCTGTAATCCAGAAAGGCAAAGGGGGGCGCTCCTCATCCAGCGGAGTAGCAGCCACTGTATTCGGGGCCACTGGCTACCTTGGCCGATATGTGGTCAATCGACTGGGTGAGCCTCTGGTTAAGCTGATGTTTGGGCATATGTTTTAACATTAACATTTGTAGCATCTACAACTACATCAACTGCCTCTGTAAATGCACTATATACTGTGCAAATTTTGCCTTTACATTTTGCACAATTATATCTACCTCAGTATTTGCTTTTTTTTGCATACTTAACAACTCTGCTGCTAAAATACAATATAATACTGTACTCACTCACACTACTACTCTTACAGCTCCTGTCAGCCACATTGTATGTTATCTCTGTAATTGTACCTTTAACTGATTGCATGGTCCTGGAGGAACATTTCATTGTGTACTGTGTATATGGTTAAAATGACACTCACCATCTTGAATATTTATATTCAGCTAAAATTTAGCAGGAAAGTGCAATGTTTAGTATTTATACATAAAGCAATTAAGAATATGAAGTTTCTTAGAGAACGGATTGTGATTGTGCAGTTACAGTCATTATGTCAACACTGTTTTTGCCATCTTTGCTCACCCGATGATGTGCAGAAAAGGGCTAAATTGACTAAGCAACGGAAAGCAGCAAGTCAAACTCGTGCCTATGGAAAGTGCTGCCAGTATCCAACCCTAGTAGGAACTATAAGTAACTGTGACATTTAGCAAAACTGTTAGATATTGCAATCGTTTGTAGTTCTGTTGGGCCCCAAAAACAACCATATTTTTATTTAATTCCTCAAAAGCTCTGTATGGTGATGCAGGTTTGTTGTGACAGTAACCCATAAGTTACTCTGCTTTATTTACAAATAGTGAGAATTGTATAGTACTTCAATAGGTATGTTGTATGATGAGTGTTGTTTTGCTGTTTCAGGGCGAATGGGCTCACAGATAGTGATCCCTTACCGGTGCGATCAGTATGATCTTATGTACCTCAGACCCATGGGTGACCTTGGCCAGATCATCTTCATGGTAGGGTCCTTTTCGCTTTAAAACTTTCGCTTTTGTGACCACTTGTATTGTACCCCCAAATTGGTGGCAGGGTGTTTTACATTTTTTGTGATTTGTTTCAGGAATGGGACCCAAGGGATAAGGAATCCATCAAAAGAGCAATTTCTCACTCCAATGTGGTGATCAATCTGGTAGGAAGAGAGTGGGAGACCAAGTATGTGGAAATTCAAAACCCTTGTTTATGGAATTAGTATTAAATATATATTTGAGTCTTTAAAAGTTGCTATTTGATGCGATGTCTTTTTGCAGGAACTTTAAGTACGAAGATGTGTTCGTCACCATCCCTCAGAATATTGCGAAGGCCACACGTGAGGCTGGGATCACAAAGTTTGTCCACATGTCCCATCTTAATGCAGACATCCGCAGCCCCTCAAAATACCTGAGAAATAAGGTACACTCACTCTATATTTTAACATAAGCATCAAGCTGTTTCAGAATTTGCAATATCTGATTGGAGATCAAAGAACACTCTAAAAAGCAATGTTATAAAAATATTAAACCAATATGTTACTTTGTACTTTGCATTTGCATTTATATTTATGCAGTAGCTCAGCTTACCTCAAATGTTAGACTTGTTTGAAGTGAAAATTCTTGAGGTTAGGAATTGAGCTATGAGCCTAATGTTACTAACAAACACTATAAATCAATGTTTACTTTAGTAAATTCCATATACACCCCCAAAATCTCTATGTCCATGTCTTCATTAACATGGCACAGACTTACTCCAGAAAATACTGGATGCAGCTTTAACCTTTTTAATACTTTTTATGGCTCACAATAAGTCATACTGCGTCAAAAGTCATACTGCGTCCACAAGTCTGTGCCACCTTAATGAAGCGCTAAATGCAGTTTGAACTAGTTAAACCATTTAGGTGACTGTTAGCAACATAAGCCTTGTAGCATGAGGTCCGTTATAGAAGCTGTATTTGGACTCTAGCCATGTACTGCCTGATCTTTGAATCCAGGGTAAGGGGAAGATTGTGTAAATCACATTTTTCAATGGACCTTCCCTGTAAATAACTGGTTATATTGTATCATGGGTTGGCAAGGCGGTTGGAGAGAAAGCTGTGAGGGATGAATTTCCAGATGCCATCATCCTGAAGCCATCTGAGATGTTTGGAAGAGAAGATCGTTTTTTCAACCATTTTGCTAGTATGTATCTTGTGTACTTTAAAGATTATCACTAATGACCATTGTGATGGTCTGTTTGCCTTGCCTGTGTTGGTCTTGTTCTGTGATTTGTGTGTCGTCCCTGTAGGCACAGCTGCCACCCATTCGTGGAATTGGTGACACCTGGGCCCAGTGTCCCCATCTCCTTTAAAACCACTTCTGCCCCGCTACCCATCAGAGCTTCCTTTTTGTTTCTCCAATTTGCTTTCTTGCATCCAACATGCTTCACTGCGTTGTCCACGCATCCATGCATTCACTTCGCATTACTGACTTGACTGACTTCCACACTATCATTTTGGTTTCGGTTATCTTTGTTTCTGGTATTTTTATAATAAATTACTTATTATTTTGGCTTTATCTTCATTTTTACCAGAAGCATTTGAAACAGGGCTGTATTATTTTTATATGTTCGGCAGGACATAAATATTTGGAATTCTTAACTTTCTTTAATTGTTTGCTTTTTTCTATGTAGACATGCGCTGGTTTGGCAGGGCTGTACCACTTATAGCAATGGGCAAGAAAACCGTCAAACAGCCTTGTTATGTGAGTACATTAATCTCTACATGTAGACAATAGACTTAAATGCTTCCATTTTTTTGTTTACAGGATAGCTACAATCTAAAAGGATTTGAAAATCTTTCTTAGTGTTTTGCTATAGTTTCTGTGTCTGGCAGCACGTCCAGTTAATTCTCAGGTCACTCCTTAGTACATGCACTCATGTCCCTTCTCTTCTGTCTGTAGGTGGCTGATGTTGCTAAGGCCATTGTCAAAGCCATCCATGATCCTGAAGCTAATGGAAAAACATACGCATTAGCTGGGTATGTCCTGAAACGAGTATTGCATGACCGCTAAGAACCATCTGTACTTCTGCATGTGCAACAAAAGTGGTAGTTTTGACATATACCTGTATCAGTGATATGAAGAGCTTATATTTTTACACCTGCAGTTGTTTAAGCAGGGAAATCATTAAACTGCTGAGCCGGACTGGCACCAGACCAGAGTTGGGCACCTTTGCTTTAAAGCACTGGTTCCCCTGCTTTCACGTGTTCAGTGCTCTGGCCTTTTTAATGATTTCCCAGCTCCCAACACACCTGATCCAACTTATTAGCTCATTAATAACCTTTTACTGAATTGTAATGGGTGTGTTAAAGCAAGGAAAGCATTAAAATGTCATATTGTATCAGACTATCGTGATGTATTATTAAATCATTGAATAAACATCAGTGTTATTCACCCTCTCTCATACCAGGCCCAGCCGATACCTGCTGCATGACCTGGTGGAGTATGTGTACGCTGTGGCCTACAGACCTTTTGTACCCTACCCGTTGCCACGCCCACTCTATCAGTAAGCATTTTCTAGGCATTCTTATGCAGAAATATTTGAACCTAAACTGAATGGATTTAACATGCATTGGTTTTTATTGTGGTATGTGACTAGATAATAATTAAATACTTGGTTTCTGGTTTTAGTCTCGTTGCCAGGTTCTTTGATTTAAACCCTTTTGAGCCCTGGACAACTCCAGACAAAGTCGACCGGGTATGTACATTAAACCTACAATCTTAAACTAAAAATTCAAAGAGTGCAAGATATTAGAAGTGACTCAATCTAATGTAAATCAAGGGAGCGTTTCTGACCCTTTTCCCCAATCAGTGTTTGTTAATGCCGCTATACTGGCATTTAACACACTGGCACAATGTATAGTTAAGACAGGGCAGTTACCTTAGACATTTATACATTTTGTTAATTAAATTACATTGTTTTGGTGATTTTACATTGATTCCTCTAAACCAGGTTTAATCCTATTTCTTTATTTCTAAAGCCTGGTCAAACCCTGCTTAATGGCTCTACCTACCATCCAAGGAAACAGTTAATTATGAATTTCTATTGGGGGAGCAAAAAATAATCCTTAAAAATGAAACATTTTTTCAGTCCATTTCCTTAGTAGAAATGGGTGTCGTTAAGGTTTTAACGGTATTACTGCTTCTATCGATAGCACTTAACGGTTCGGTACTTTAACGGTTCTCTTATTGGTACTTTTTGTTGTGTTCTTTAATTAAATAACCAAAACAAATTGAGAACAGAAATAACACTATTTTTTAAATGTAAAATAATTGTGTGAGAGTAATCATTAGGTGCCAGGGGCCGTACAGAAACGTACAGAAACTTCCTATCTTAAGCATAAAGTTAAGATCGGACGATTTAAGGCATCTAATGATTGTGTCCACCTGTGTAGTGAATGTTCGTTAGTGTCCGTGTCGTGTGATTGGATGGGTGGTTAAAACCTGGCTGAGCCAGAGAGTCGGTGCG
>JBBPDB010054745.1:0-10797 GCA_037974465.1 Brachypetersius altus | reverse complement strand
GTGTTTTAGGTTCCCCACCTGTTCCCTGTTTGTGTTCCCCAGGTGCCTCGTGTTTTCCCCAGTCCTGTCCGTGTATTTAAGGTCGGCTTGTGTTTCCTTAGTGGTCGGTCATTGTCCTTATTTTGGTTCCTTATTTTGTGTCCTCATTTTGTGTCCTCTGCTGCCCTCGTTTCTCTGTATGTAACCTCAGTTTTCATGACGGCCAATGAGCCCTGTTTATTTTTGCTTGTGTGTTTCAGAATAAAGACCACCCAATGGATCCTCGTTCTCCAGCCTGTTCTCTCCAAAGAGGCAGTTCATGGTCGTGGGGGTTTAGCCTCCCCGGCCGGGACAACTACACCTGAAAATACAAAGTAACTTTTATTTAGAAAAATTAGGTCTTAATTTGAACATGCACAGTAAGTCAGAAGGCATGTTGAGGCAGCAAGAAGTTAAGTTTGGAGTCGAAAGCGGGAATCGCCATTTTGGCAAGTCTACAGACAGTTTTAAAAGTAAATTCAGCTCCTGTGTGTAATGGAGGCTTGCGTGCTAAATGTAGTAAACCAAGTCTCAAACAACAAAGCAGCCTATACCTTAAAATATAGTGAGGAGCCGACAGGCAGAGCTGGCTCCCATGAGCCTTTGCAGGCAGAGTGAGTGGCCTTTTGGCTGTTAAATTGTGTTTTGGGGATCAGTTAAGGGGGGGTGGGAGTAGATGTGTGTGACGTTTAATGTGTGTGTGTAAATTGTGTGTCATTTTGTATGCTGGAGCCGTGTTTTGACAGTCACCCTCACTTGGACTGCTAGTGGAGCGGGTGGGGTGGCAGGTGAAACACAAACACTGTCAGAACAATCAGTGTGGTACTGACTTTTGCAAGTTGGAGGATCAGTTCACGCTGTATTGTAGAATTGAAAGCTTTGAAGCTGGTAAGCTATAAAGAAAGCATGTTAAGGATCCATGTCACGGATATGTTAAAGTAAATTTTACTTGATTCTCATAAGTAAGTTGCACTTGATTACAGCATTAAAATTTACTCAATTTGTTTGTGCAAACTGTTATTTCTTTGAGTGTACATTTTAACCATTGGCATAATAGCATGGATATTATGCAATGTAACATCTACACTTTCATGTTTTACATGACACTTGTACAAAATCATAATTTATTCTGTTTTAAACGTTTTTATTTTATTGACTTGCTATAAATAAGCCAAAAGAAGGCTTCTGACAAGATGTGCTGCATCTTCGCATGGACCATATGAACCAATGTGACAGTCACAAACTCAAACTTTAGCTGCAATTATTTAATTAGAATTGAGCGATTTACTCATGGAAAGAGGATATTAAAAGATTAGTTTCATTTCAGTGAGAAAACGGGTCACATAGGAAAAAGTATAGGTTTAAAACTGTATACTACTACATATGAAGTTTGCAAATACACCTTGAGTCACAATGTGATGGCCCAGACTGCGTCTGATGGCCTCTTCAACGGCTTCTTCTTCAAAATCAACAGGGCTAAAGATAAGACACAAGCTTGACAATTAGTGCACAATCTGTAACTCTAGGGGTAAACATTTTGTCCATGATGTAAATTAAAATTAATTTGTTTGCTCAGGTGTGCCAGTTTCTTCAAATGTTTTCATTTATCCAGTATTTTAACAATTTAAATAAAATGACATCTCTAAACATATATAACCAGCTCTCTTACATGAAATCTGTGAAGTTAACAGTAGCTCCATATTCCTCTGGTTGGCTTTCTGGTAAGTCCATCTCCTGGTTTGTGGATGGTGAATCTGTTCCACTATGTCTGTTCACCACTATATCAACAAATACAAACCATTTCCTCACAATGACTACAGTACAATGTGTAAAAATTGACAACACTTTCACATGTTATGCAAGTGAAATGCCACCTTGCTTTAGAACTCTAAAAGTTAAAAAAAGATTAAGAGTAAAGCCTCCTCTTACCCTTGAGCTATACGATGTGTGCCATAAGTAATGAATCAACTAGATGCTGTCTGAACAATGCACCCAACCCTCTAAAATTTTAATCGGATCTAGATCTTAACCCGAACAATTATAAGTGACCTCTAAAAAGGAAAGGTCAATGACTTAAATGATTACATTCACAAACCAAAAGTTTGCAGTGACAGCAAACTGGACCCACATCCATTTTTTACATAACTGTCAAAGAACACTTTACCAACCTCTTCTTCGCTGTGGCATTGGGTTGTCAAAATCACTGTCATCAGACAATTCAACAAAGCTTGTCTGCATGGAAACATATGATAACTCATTCAAACAACAATTTGTCAATTACAAATCATAGCAAAAACTTTGTGTAAGGACATATTTGACAATTGTGTTCTGCTGTCATTGTCTTGTTGTGTGGGGTCCCAGAGACCCCAGGGGTTGTGTGTGTAAAAAGGCAGAGTTCAAAATGAAGTAGTTTTTCTTCCACATATTTTCTTTTTATATACTTCCAAAAACTGCACGTGTGTGTGTGTGTGTGTGTAAGAGAGACTCGTTTTTAATGGGGGTGTCGAACACTGAATTGTCCAAAATTGTTTATTAGCAGATTCCATAGAATTAAAAGTCACGTAATCATTTTTTAATTAGATTTGTTTAGCTGTCAAACAGTCTCTGTTTGTGGTCTCTGGAACCCCAAAGGTTAAATGTAGTTACAAAACAGCTGACAATTAAAACTATAAAACTGAGACTTTATGAAGACAAGACGCTCTGCTTCCCTGTGCTGGAGCATGCCTGCCTGTATAGACATGTGCTGAACAGGCCACTTCTTTACCACCCCATGGAAAATTGGAAGTGACATTTGGCTTTATCAGTTTCTTTGATCCCTTGATGGTGGTCAAGTACTCAAAAGGGAATGACTGGTTCTCAGACAATCCAAATGTATGTCTGAAGATTGCTGCTATTTCTGCTCTTATTTGATCCTCAGACCAATCAGAAGAAAATGAAATTTTCCCAATATATCCAGCATGTGCCATCCAGGTTCGAGTATCACCTCGCTGTTGACCCCGAGTCAAAAGGCAAGCACACAATTTCCTTAGTGTATGTTTTGCAAGATCTTCTTCTGTAACACCCTATCTGAGTCCCATTCCTGCGAGGAACAGATGGTAGAGGAATCTAAGGAAATTGGTTGGGATTCTGTTGGCATCACATTCATGCAATTAACGGCTACCTGTGAAATATTTACACTCAATGACCAAATAGTTGGGAACCCCATTCTAAAACTGAATAACTGTGTTTGGTGATTGTTTCACAACTGTTGTAAAAGGTGACTGAGTAACGCTTCCTGTCAGGGTCAGTAGCTGAGCATTCTCCTATGGCCTTTCACATAAACAAGATGAGTCCACCCTCAAAACTATTGCTTACTGGGCAGGTTGTGTGTTGCGCTCATACGTGTTTTCTCCTACAGGACATAAACAGTTTCTGAAAAACACAAATCATCCTGTCAGGCAACATCCCCCATCTCCAACCGAATGCGTTATCTTAACATTAATTCATGCCCTGGACTCATGCCTACATGCATGGAGCTGCTGCCTCCTGACAGGCTTATTGGGTATTTGTACTGATGAATAGGGGTTCCTAACAAATTGGTCAGTGACTGTAAATGGATACATGATTTCACTTACTGATCTCAGCGGTATGTTTGAACTGTTAATGTTGGATGCACATGCAGGCATCACTGGTGCTGACATCTGAACAGAGAGACAAAATATAAAGCAAATATTAAGTTGTTAGTGCAAATTTGGCAAATTAACTAACGTGAGTACAATAATCATGCCATGCCTGTAATATTCAGAAAGACATCTAGGATCTAAATATGCTATTATTTAAGATAATTAGGAGTGGGTGTGTCCCAAAGGATACTGAGACGGTGTAATGACGTCAAAATAGCTTTAATGTGACGTAGGCTAATGCTCTTAACAGCCACTGAATTCAAATATGATGCCAAATTTAAGTTTGTAAATAGTTTTTATAAATATGTAACGCGAAATGTGAACACATTTAAATTTACTCAAGGTGACTCAATGTGTATTTGCAAACATTATTACAATATAAAACTCGTAAACTTCACAGAAGCATCTCAGGGCTCAGGGTTTTCTGACCCTGCGACTGAAATGTGAATGTTGTGCCATTTATTTCCCTCACAAGACTCTAACATATAATTTCTACCTATATATTGGAAAAGTGGACCGTTTAATGATTCTGTAGGCAGAGAGCGGCATGAGACCCGAGGCTTTAGCTTGGCATCTACACAGCGTCTTTTCTATAAATGCTGTTACAGTTTTGTGTAAACATTCAAAATTATTTAAGTACGTGATGCTTTAATTTTTCTGAGTCTAACATATTAGTGATCACAGCTGATCTTACTAGCTAGCTAATCAATTAGCTTTGCCTTTGGACTAAGAAGCTATCTAGCTAGCCACCCGATATGGCTACCGATAGGGCAGCTGGCAGCCTAGTTAGGGCATTCGCCCTGCGACGAGAAAGTCTGGGTTCGATTCCCAAGACCGCTAGGCACAGCTGAGGTACCCTGAGCAAGGTACCGTCCCCCACACACTGCTCCCCGGCGCCGTGTTCCTGGCTGCCCCTGCTTCACTTGGTGAATGGGTTAAATGCAGAGGTTGTATTTCGTGCTGTTCACACTGTGTGCAGTGGTGTGTTCACGTATGACACATTTTCACTTCCACTACCGTTGACTTACCGGAATTTGAGTGGTGGATGAGGATGATGATGCCGGTGGTAGAGCGAGGTTTAAGGCAGCCCGAACACCAGCTGCAACTGCTCTCTCGATATCATTAATGGATACTGTATTCATGACTGAAACACACTGAAGACACCAGGAATATCGTTCAGCATCGCTAATAGAATGAAATGCCTTCAGGTGGGGAAGGGAGGGGCACAACAGCACGCCTTTATTGGCACAGCCCCATTTCTTTCAAAAGCCAATAGTAATCGCAGGGGCGTGTTCAATTAGCATATCCTCTAAACATTTAGACCAACATTTAACATTTAGATTTAGATTTCACATTTAGATTTAGATTTCACATTTAGATTTCACATTTAACATTTAGATTTAGATTTCACATTTAGATTTCACATTTAACATTTAGATTTAGATTTAACATTTAGATTTCAATTTCACATTTAGATTTCACATTTAGATTTAGATTTCACATTTAGATTTCACATTTAACATTTATATTTAGATTTCACATTTAGATTTTACCTTTAGATTTAGATTAAAAATGTAGATTTCATATTTAACATTAAGATATAATATTTAATATTTAGATTTAACATTTAGATTTAGATTTAACATATAGATTCAGATTTAACATTTAAATTTAACATTTAGATTTAGATTTAACATTTATACAGCAAGTTAAGATTTAACATAGTTTTTTGAACATATTTATCTCTAAATGTGAGAAAATTGTGCTAAATGGTGAAAAATTGACACCTCTAAAATTATTGGGCTGATTTTACAAACGGCATCCCATATTCAACACCTTATAAATTTGGTATCATTTTGTCAAAAAAAAAAAAAGGCTAAATAGCAGCCCCAAATGCATGTATGATAATTAGACACAGAACACAACTGACCGTAACTTGGGGGTTTTCAAGGCACATGTGTCTCAAAATGGACATAAAAGTGAAATAAAAAAGTCAAATAAAAAAAGAGAGAGACATTTTGTCCGCGTGCACGAGGAAGGCACCATTTTATTAAGACTGTGTGTGAACCGGTAAGTTCAACACCCAGGGGTGCTCTCCATCAGTCACCTGAACCAACACTGAGTCCCACACAGATCCCGAGCCCACGACTGAGACGGTAGAAGCGAAGCCGAAACTCCATTAGCTGGATGGCGAGCCCCTCCCAAGCAGATCCGTTTCTTATTCTCACTCATTGAATTGACACAGACACGAATTAAATCTAAGCTCTGAGCTCTGACTCAAACTGAACACAGGAGGGTTTTTGTGGGTTAAATGGGGTTAAAAATTGGTGTTAAATGCATTTATATTTTTGCTGTTTATGTATATATAATAATATAATAATGGGGTATCTTTAACATACAATAATAAACGTAAATCCAATGTGTTCTCGCAGCTTTATTAACAGCATTTTCATAACAACCAGACAACAACATAACACGGGTAACATGCAGGTTTTTTTTTTTCTGTGCAGCCCGGGGACCGGGACCACATAACCCACGGCCCGGTACCAGTCCGCGGCACGGGGGTTGGAGGTCACTGTGTCTAAGTTGCAGAGAGCATTATACTTGTAGCACCGACGGGGTTACAAGATACATCAATAACACGTGTAAAACCTCAAGATGCTACAAGTGATAATTTGTGCTACCACAACTTCATGTCGTTTCTGCAGTTACTAAAAACATATATGTTGTCTCTCTGTTACTCAGTGGTGCACCGAAAATCATTTAAAATTTAATTTGGAGAAAAAGCCCTATAACATGTTCCAGGTGTTGTGAACGTTGGCCACTGGGAGGCGCAACAACAGGATATTTGGATTTCTTCTATATACTTGCTACTTAATGAACGGCCTGTGCAGCTCAATGCATTCTAATCTGTCAGCACTGTGCTTTGGAGGAGTTCGTGCAAAAACCAGGGACACCACTCATCGCCGCTCTCAGCTATATTGTTATTTACGATTGTGACACTGATTCTGATGATTGTGATGTCCTTTGTGAAGTTTGTTTCAGTGACAGTGATTACAGTATCAGACGCCGCATGAAAGTAAATACAACCAAGCTGGCAGTTCATTTTTATTTGGATTTTAATACAATAATTTCAATACATTTCAGAGAATGACACTCTAAATAAAAACCTTCAGTGTTCTGTTTCACAGAGACGTCATGTGTATTTCATTCATTCATTGTCTGTAACTTCTTAATCCTCACAAGTGTCATGGGTACCCAGAGTCTATCCCGGGATCTACAGGCGAGAGGCGGCCAGGGACTCACCCTGGGTGCGGCAGCATCATGTAAATTTCACAGTTAAATGTGTTTCGTTTACAAAGAAACCCAGATTAATTAAAGAAAAGAACTCAGTACACATGTAACCACATATCGTTTCAATAGGAAAACACAATCTCAGGAACAGAAGAAGGAACACCTTTAAATTAGAACAAAAATTAATGTTTAATATTTACTCATAATAGTGTGCTGAGTGAATAAAGAACTTCTTACTTTAGCAATCTTATATTCAAAAGCAAGCACAGCTCTAAAGTTCTCTCAGATTTGGTCTCTTTGGTTTCTTCAAGAGTTACAGTCTCTTCAAACAGCAACTGTGACAATTTCCTTAATTAAGTTGTGGTAGACCAAACATACCATTGTCTTTTCCTTGTTCTATTTTGTACCAATAAACATATATACATGCTTATTGGTACAGAACACACACACACACACACACACACACTCGAAGTTCAATTTCATAACTGTTTAGAGATCCTTGGAACAGAACAGCTGTGCTGAGTTTCATCTGTATGGATTATGACCACTGATCATCATCCAGATACAGTGCTGGATCAGGTTGATAAGGAGCTTCAGTCAGAACCACTCTAAAAAAATTAGATATACTTGAGTCTGTCACACCAAAATGTAAAATTAAACAGTGCAAGAACTGCATAAAATGTAAAAAGATTGAATTACCTCAACTGTGTAACAGGTCTGAAATCTGAAATAGAGATGAGAGGATGATGATTCACCCCATCTTCATCACATAAAGCTCCACTTAATGAATGGAATGATGTGCTATAAAATCTTCAACTGTGCAGACAATCTTTTAGCTCTACATTCAGACCAGCACCAAACCACCTTCAGCTTCTCAGTTTATAAAGAGATGAAATACTGAAACTGTGCAGAATCTTCATTATTCAATTAATGTTGTATTTTAAAGAACTCTGTAGAAATCTGCACTCTACACTTACCAGGTTTTATTTTCTTCCAAATGAAAACTACAACACAGATAATGAGGACAACCAGGAGAACAGCTACAACACCACCAATAACACCACCAACAGACCCTCGACCTGAAACACCAGAGTTACACCAGAACCCCTTTAATCAGAAACATCAACACAGTAATATCTGAAAGAGAAATAAAGTGACTTTCCTTCATGATAAACTTCTCCTACCTGACAGGACTCTGCGCTCAGACGCCTGGAGCTCCATCTCCTTCTCCAGACTGCTGTGCTGAATCACACAGCTGTAGTTATTCTTCTCCAGATCCTCAGGTGAGACGGTCAGAACACTTCTCTTCTGGAAAGTTCCATCCTGGTTGGGTAGCGTCTCTCTGATCTCCACATTCTCATACAGATCCTCTCCGTTCTTCTTCCAGGAGATCATCACTGCTTTAGGGAAGAAACCTGTAGCGAGACACACCACTGGAGAAGAAGAGTCCTTCTGGAACACAGACGCCTCAGGAGGAACTGGAGGGAAGGAGGTCAGGAGTCAATATGCAGAAATAAAACATCCACTAATGTCTGCAGGTTCAGTGATGAGGGTGAAAGCAGTAAAACTGAGGACGACTGAGGAATTCAGGATGTTCTTCAGTAACAGAGCTGCTGTTCTCAGTGTTCTGTTACTTTCAAATATTTCTGAGGACAAAAACTACTATTTTGTGTTTTCAAAATGGTAAATTTACAGGAAAACGAAAAGTATTCGAAGGCAATAACACATATTTTTCATTCAGCTGTTTACTTTTAAATGTAATTAATAAGTAATGATGATATTCAGTAATGAAAATATCTGTTCTAGAACACAGCTGCAGTTCCAGAAAGTGATCAGTTCAGTGGCGGTTTCTATAAATCTACAGGTAAAACAATATTTCATCAAGAAAAATAATACAAAAAACATTATCACTTTTTTATTGGTGTGGAACAAAAAAAATGCTCATAAAAATAAGCATCTTTTACAGCGTCCCTATTCTTTTCAGTATAAATCTCCACAGACCCTGGTTGCTTTCAATGGACTCTATGGACTCTAATGGTAAATAAGTCCCACCCGTGAAACAGTGACTGCCTGCTGTGATTGGGTAGTTCTCCACTTCAAAATGACACATAACACTGTGGACAATCACTGACTTTGTTTACACTCTGTTCGGTTTTATGTACTGAGCGCTGACCTTGAGTGTGAGACTGAAGCTTCATACATAACAAATGTGTAACATATTATTTACTAGTATTTATTAATAATATTACTGTTTATTTTATATTTTATTATTCGTCTACAAGTGCACAGAAGGAATGACATTAGCTTGTTTGCTTGACCGCTTGCTAGCGATCCCCAGCACCACCCAACTGGAGAAATCCCTGAAAAGAAATCCCTGCTGATATGATAGACAGATTAATAACTTCACCCAGAAAACCAGGAGGGTAGACTTAATTTATAAGGTGAGAAAGGGGTTAGATATTGTGGCGAGCGAACAGAAGTGATGACAGAAACCTGGATCTTGATTTCTTGAGGCTTTATTTGCAGCTTTCACGGCTTATGGCAAGCCAAAAACAGCAGCACTGCTTTACCTACTGGCTGAACACAGTAACGCCACTACTCTCGGACATAGAATGCAGAGTACCATGAGTTGTGTTTCATCTGCCCACCCCACTCGGCTGAAACACAGCTCCAAACACAACAAATACACACACAGACAACCCACACAGCACATAAAACGACTCCAAACAGCCAACACAGTCACATTTACACAAAGCTACCCCCTAACACATCCCACAAACACATTAAATGGCCAACTGGCCTCTAACAGCGCCGCAAAGTCCCGAACCCCCAGCTCGTCACAATATGATTTATTGGGATTTAGAAATATTGTTAATTATCTACTGCTGAAATAAACATTACTGTTATGTGTTACAATAAAATACTTGTTAAATTTTGTAGTGATTTAACACGAACTATGCGGAGATTAATGGAAGAGCAGGAGAAAGAAGATACATCAAAATTTGAGGTAGCAAAAGCCGAACATGGAGGTGAAGAACTTAGGGAAGAAAATCAGGGTGCACTGTGAGGTACTGAGTTTGTTTCGTGGGGATGAAGGGTGGTTTGTTTCACCAAAAATACTGATCAGAAGCCGCAACTGGATCAGAACACACTTTACCTTTCCTCTCCAGAGTGTCTCTGCCGTAACTCCAATACTTCTGTAACCACTCGATACATTCATTCAGCAGGTAGTTCTTTTCGATCAAGGCTACCCCTCTCTTCTCCCAGTCCAGTTTGGTAAGAACAGCTTGAGGTTTGGCTGCAGTCCAGGTTTCATTCTTCAGATCCGTATTGCATGTATCCTCCCTTAGTTCCAACATCATCCAGCTCACAGCCGAACATCATCTGCCATGTGTGAACTCCTACACACACACACACACACACACACACACACGTACACACACACACACACACACACCAATCAGAGAATTACACACGCACAAAAACACATTTACATTGTGCAGTGTGTTGGGGGAGCAGTGTGTGTGTAGAGGAGCAGTGTGTGTGTAGAGGAGCAGTGTGTGGGGGCAGTGTGTGCGGGGGGGCAGTGTGTGTAGGGGAACAGTGTGCGTGTAGAGGAGCAGTGTGTGTGTAGGGGAGCAGTGTGTGTGTGGGGGAGCAGTTTATGGGGGAGCAGTGTGTGTGTGTAGGGGAGCAGTGTGTGTTTTGGGGAGCAGTGTGTGGGGGGAGCAGTGTGTGTGTGTAGGGGAGCAGTGTGTGTTTCGGGGAGCAGTGTGTGTGTGGGGGAGCCGTTTATGGGGGAGCAGTGTGTGTGTAGGGGCGC
>JBBPDB010054725.1:0-10798 GCA_037974465.1 Brachypetersius altus | reverse complement strand
CACAAAACAGACTGCAGTGCTATCTGACTCTGAATCATGACTACACTACAGCCCCGTACCTGACAGACCTGAGGAGCACCAGCCTCAGGAAAACCCTGAGTACAGACTGAGTGACCATCAGGTGCTGTAGAGACGGGCGTCTCAGACAGAGCTGGAGGCCCAGAGAGGAGAGACTCTGCACCCACTGTGACCTGGGAGAGGTGGAGAAAGAGAGAGAGAGAGAGAGAGAGAGAGAGAGAGGGGTGTTTTTAGAGAGAGGGGGGGTGTTTTCAGATAGAGAAAGAAAGAAAGAAAGAAAGAATGAGAGAGAGAAAGAAAGAGAAAGAAAGAAAGAGAGACAGGGGTTTTCTCAGCGAGAGAAAGTTTTGGTATGGTGTATGTCTGTGTGTGTATGGATGTGTGTTGTGTGTGAGAAAAGGAGAGAGAGCTATAAAACAGATTTATTGCTGTGTCACTGCATTGCATAAAAAATATTGATCAACCTCAATGTTTCCCTCTTCCAAGCTCTTGAATTTTCCATTAGTGGTGAAAAAATGCCACTATACGCCAAATACGAGGAGAAGAGTTTAACCATCTCAAAGAGAAAGCTCCCTGAGATTTGAAGGCATTCAGTCACTGAGTCAGTCGGAGCTTCAGATTAGCAGTGCAGCTAGTCAGCTTTCGTTCAGATGATGTGTCACTCAAGGGTACCATCATCATAATCATCATCATTATTTTGCTGTGGGCAAAAGCCACGTTATCAGTGAAAATGATTATTCTGTCATACGTGAACACACCACAGCACAAAATTCAAACTCTATATTTAACCCATTCACCAAGTGAAGCAGGGGGTAGCCAGGAACACGGCGCCCGGGGAGCAGAAAGTCCAGGTTCAGCAGTCTTGGGAATCGAACCTGGACTTTCTGATTGCAGGGCAAATGCCCTAACCACTAGGCTACCAGCTGCCACATGTATGGGCAGTGAGTTTCTCTCACATACACACAGTGGAATGTGTGGCAGATCTTACATGGAAGCTCTGGAGAAACCCAAAGGTGAGAAGTAAAGCCCCAATCCAGGAGTATCTTCTCTTTCCTTTCTTTCTCTTCCAGATTCTGCTCTGCCTCTTCTCCTCTCATGTGCGGTGGGAGCACCTGAGCTCCATGTGAAAACAAAAAAGCAGCTGTGTGCAGGAAAGTGCAACAGAAGGGAAGCACATAAATTACATTTTTAAAACACATGTTAAAAACACGCTTTATGCAAAATAAAGTGGCCCCTTATAGTAATGTGTGAACACAGCACAGCACATAGTGTTGACTATCTGAAATGCTTTCTCTGCAGTTAACTCATGCTTAAGGGTACCCCAGTGGTGCCACTGGCAGTCCTGAGGTTCAAGCCCACTACCTTCCAATCGCAGGGGCAGATCCCAAAGACCAGCCCACCAGCTCCCCCAAACTGGTTACTGTTCCTTATGGCAGGTTTACAGTCACTATCCATATTGTCCTCTAAGGCAGCCCCCGGCCGTACCAGAAAGACAGAATAAAAAATATTTTATTGATCATCAGTGTCTGAAAGATCTTTTATTTTGAAAGAAAAAATCTCGTTTACGTGATACGGTACATCAAGAAATAATTAGCCCACAAGCTTGCAAAATGTAGTAAAAACAAACACACTTGGTCCTCTGTCCTGATTCTGACGTATACTGGCCAAAACGTTTACCCTGATCCCGACACGCCTGATATAAACCATAACTTAACCCTCCTAAGGCAAAATGCCATGTTAGAGCAGGGAAACACTCCCAGTTGCAGGGCTGCTCAACAGGAGTGTCGAGCTCCGGTGTTCAGAGCAATTCCGTTTCCATGTTTCCCCTTAAAATGCAATTAAGAAGCATCATGTCCGGCAACATTGCCATCTTGTGTTAAAATCCATATTACTGTCCTTCAAAGAAGCCTGTTATTTTATGACAGACTTCTTCAACGTACTGTATTATAAATGTTGCCACCAGGGGGCAATGTGGCGCCTTGCAACCAGTTGTGCCACAGTGCCCTCGTGTGTTAGTATCTATATTACAGCCCTGTGTGCATTTAACCCATTCACCCAACGGAAGCAGTCTGTCACGTGTCCAAACAATAGATGGATTTGGCCACAATGCCATCTGGTGGAGTCTGACATATTAGAACAATTTAAGGAAGCCTATCATTTTACGAAACGACATATTTCTGCAATGTACTGTAATATAGAAACTGCCACAAGAGGACAGTACGGCACTACTGATGACAAGGCGCCATGTTGCCCCCTGGTGGCAAGATTTATAATACAGTTCGTTAAAGGAGTCTGCCATGTTAAAAAACAGGCTTCTTGGAACAACTGTAATATAGATTTTGTCACAGGAGGGCAGTGTAGCGTCCTGTTTCTCTTTGCGCCACACTGCCGTCTGGGGAGACGCCTATATTACAGTTCTTTAAGGCTCCACTCTGCCCTCTTGTGGATCATCCATATTGCTGTCCTTTAAAGAAGCCTGTGCTAATGTTGATAACAAAAAATAGAATTCAATAGCCACACAAATAGCTCAAGTCTTTTCTGTAATAATACATTACCAAAATTTTCTCAACCCACTCTAAACACATCCAGATCTTCGCTACTGTCTTACAGACTAGTCCATGTGTCTTAGGACACACACTACAAAATGTACCCCTGAAAACACACCAAAACCCCTTCATTTGTATTAAGTGGTTGCTAATTTGTGATACCAGCCATTTATTCTTAAATTTCAAGTGGAATTTCATGAGGTTCTATTATATAAGGGGCAAATTTGAAAAAAGTAAAGTGAAAATTCAATAGTTCTACCCTTTAATCACCCTTTTACCCTGCAATCTGTGCAATGTTCCCCTTCATTTTCCTTAATATCCTGTATTAAGGGGAAAAGTCACAAGTAAGGTAATTTTTAGGGGTAAAATTACGAAGTTTGCTTTTTTTTTTATTACTCACTGATCCCTTTTCAGGGCCAAGCCACTACGTATGACGTATTTTCTTAATCAAAGATTGTGCTCTGTATATTATTTAAAACTTCTCTATATCATAATAACGTCTCCACTTATTAATCCACCCAACCAACACCTGCAAAATGTTCTAATAATTTGACCTAAACCTGCCCAACCTACTGGTCAACCCACATTTCGCTCTTCACTGGACTGTTCTAAGTTAGCTCAGACTTAGCACAGATGTGGATTTGGCTGAGAATAGTTATTATAGATATTGGGATTACTATGGTTTACTAGTAAACAATATGGGGCAGCTAGCAGCCTGGTGGCTAGGGAGTTGCCCCTGTGAGAGGCTGTGGGTTTGAATCCCAAGAATGGCAGTGGCGCCAGTGAAGTACCCCTAAGCAAGGTATTGTCTCCACACACTGCTTCCCTAGTGCTCTGTTCCCGGCTGCCCTCTGCTTCACTTGGGGAATGGATTAAATGCAGGGAGCAATTTTGCGTTGTTCACACTGTGTGCCGTCTTCATGTATTACAAAGGGACACTTTATTTTACTTGGTAGTATTTTGTGCTGTTTTTGTGATAACTGAGTTTGAGTGTTAGCCTCGTCGCTGCATTTCTAAACAAAAGATGCAACATTTCGACTCTAAGCATGTTTTCGTGATCAAGTACTCCTGAGGAAAATGGAAAATCATGTTTTGATCCTTTGATATTTTGCTGAGCTATTTAACTTTGTGATTTTTGATTGTAAAAAGCTGGTGTTTCTGGTATCAATCACATAAAAAAACACAGACTACTCCAATAAACACTAATGCAATGGCATTGCTCTTTAATGTTTACATTGCTTTATGTTACTTTTTTACGTGTTGGGCATTTGTTAAGTGTTGTGAAGCTGAAATTCATGCAGCCTATCTAAGCTGAACATGTTTGCATGATCATTTCTTGATCATGTGGTTTTGTTATGCTTTTATTAGAAATTGCAGTTTGATGAAGGCATTAGTTTGTTAACATTACATTCGTTCGGCAGAAGCTTGTATCAATAAGACTTACCATATGAGGAAACATTCAAGTTTCAGGACAGAGAACCAAAGGCAAGTACTGAGTGCTAATTTTTTATTTAAGAGGATTAGCCTTGTGTGTAGGGAGGGCAGAGTCAGACGATGTTCCCTGGAGGAGTGGAGGGAGGGAGTAGGAGCATGAGGTTGAATGATGGGATTAAAGGAGTTGGGTGTAGACCCAGATGTCACTCTGTTAGCAAGAGTTAGTGACTTGAAATTAATTCGTGCAGCCATGGGTAGCCAATTTAGGTCACCCAGCAGTGGGGTAACATTGCAACCTTTTGTGTGGGTTGCAGTAATGCAGGTGAGAGATAACCATGGCCTGTACCAGGATTTGGGTGGCATACTGAGTCAGGTTTGGCCTGATTTTTCAGATTTTGTATAATGCAAAGCGACATGACCGAGAGACAGGTGCAATGATCCCCTGTACTACTCTAATAACTAGCAGAAGTGTGTCTTAATACAAACGGGGCAGCTGGTAGCCTAGTGGTAAAGGCATTCACCCTGTGACCAGAAAGTCTGGGTTTGATTCCCAAGAGCACTAGGCACAGCTGAGGTACCCTGAGCAAGGTACCGTCCCCACACACTACTCCCCGGGCGCTGCGTTCGTAGCTTCACTTGTTGAATGGGTTAAATGCAGAGTAAGTATTTTGTGCTGTTCACACTGTGTGCTATGGTGTATTCATATATGACAAATGGTCACCTTCACTTTAAATGTGAGAGACTGGAAGAGAAAAAATAGTTTAATGTTCAGACAGTAAGGATATGTGTTTGATGTCAGGAAACCACATTCTATTTTCTGTTCTTACAAAGAGACCACAACATCCTGGCTTCTGTCGAAATATAGTAAATACCACTTCCTGTGTGTAATAGTAAGATCAAAAAGGAAGATTAAAAGATAAACCAGAGATAAACCGGCTGCAGTCTACCTTCATTTATTTCTCTCTGTGTTTCAGTACATAGATCCTTGAGTATGCGATGAAGGCATTGGAACACAATACACAGTAAGCACAAAGGTTATTGGGGTCAGGATATAAGGCTACATTCCGTTTAGTGCAAAAAGTACAATACAGCTGAAATGAAATAATTTTTTTTTTAATGGAAGCAGTGCATACTAAGCAGTTTTAGCTATATCCCACCTTAAGAAAAGCAAGAGAAGGTGAGTGCAGACGCTGATGTAATGAAGAAGCTGTTCCTGCATGACAAGGCCCTACAGCAATATACATTTATCCCTTTTTTTCAGTGCTTCCGACTCCTTCAAACTCCTGCACACATTCTAACATGTGCGTACATATTGGTGTAGTGCAAAAGAAGCATGTGCAAAAATGCAAAAGAGCAGCACCGTGTGCAAGTACAATGGAAGACATAAAGCATATACAAGTGCACTTATGTTCATTCATATTTGTGTACAGCCAATATTTAGTCTTGGTTGCTGTTTTATATGGCCAATTTAGTCACTCCTGTTACATAGACCTTCACCTACACAGTCTCTGACCTCTAAAATTCCATGAGTGCAATACAATATTACAGTGCTGTGAAAGTGTCCTCCGCACAAGAGTGTCCTTAGACTGACTACACAGACAAAGATGGTGTGGCTAAGAAACTATTGGCGTGTGCTGTTACCTATAAATAGCATTATAATGCAGCTGTGAATATATGGCAAGGATCACTACAGCCAGTCACTAAGATCAACAGGCTCTCCCTACAATCACACTGTTGTTTCTACAAATATTACGGTATCAAAAAAGTTACAATAAAACCATGACTGCATGGAGATGAAACTTCAGCTGGTTGGACATTTTTTTAAGATATCTAAACAAAAAACCTTGTTATTGGCCTAGCTGACAAAATAGTATTACAAAATAATTATATATACTCTTTGGGAATAAGACACTGAGCGTAGTTTGAAAGGAATACCCCAGCATTTTTCAATATACAGTGATGTTTAAAAGTTAGAATTGTCTGTATTTCTGCTTGAATATGACCTAGAAAAATCACCAGATTACCACACAAGTCCTAAAAGTAGATAAAGGGAAGCCACTGAAACAAACGTGACCAAAATATTATATTTTTTTAAGGAAAAGTGATCCAATATTACAATACCTGTGAGTGACAAAAGTATGTGGACTTTTCAGTATCTGACCCCCTTCTTCAGCAGATAACTGGAACAATATATTTGCACACCAGCTTGGGGGAAATTTAATCAATCACTCTGTATAGAACAGTTTCAGCATTCCTTACATGAACTGCTCACTTAAAGTCCTTCCACAACATTCCAGGTCATTCCAAGACATTAACTTCACTAGCCTTTAGCCATTCTTTGGTAGAACGACTTCTCACACATTTTCTCATTTAAACCTTTTTGGGTCTCTCACTTTCAGAAAATACTTTTCCAATAGATTTCTGGCTGGTCCACATGATCTTTAGCCAACTGCAGATGGGCAGCGGTGTTCTTTTTGGCTTTCTGCACCCCATTTTCGTTCTGTGTTCTACTAAGAGTGGACCCATGAACATTAAACATCATTTAATGTGAAAGAGGCCTAAAGTGAAAGACCACTAACTCTTTAACATACAATAACATGTTTTGCTTTGAAGTGATCTTTGTTGGTTGGCCACTCCTGGGGAGAATTCTGACTTTCTTAAAAATGTGCACACTCTGTCTGACTGTGGATTGGTGGAAACATTTTCTATTTTTCAAAGGCCCTTTAGAAATCTCCTTTGCTTAGGGTGCCCACTCACACTTACTTATCATCCCACTGACTGAAAACACTGACTAGGGGTTTACGTACCTGTACTACTTACATAAGTAATATTGGATCATTTTTTTGCCTTCGATTATAATAATTTTTTTTTGCCCTTATCAACTTTTAGAACTTGAATGAAAATCTCATAATGCAAAATGCAAAAGGTCTCAAAGCACCACTGAAATTTCTAGCTGTTCCCTCACCAATAGTCGATTACCACAAACAATAGTTTCCCTCCACTTAGAAAAGAACAGAAAACTCAGTGTCTCATTATACCCTTATAATAAAAATCAAATGGTGGTTATTTGCCTACTGGCCTCTATTATAAATGTGAATTTCCTTCCCAATTTAGTTGTGTCCAATTCCACTGGCTAGGACTCCCCCATCACACTATACTACCAACACGACTGCGAAGGGTAACATGTTCTCTGGACAGCAAAACACACTAGGAGGAAACGGCCATTCTACCCATCTCTCTTAGTCTCCCAACTCCCTTTTACTAAGTACAGGAAAATGTCTCAACTTTATTCCCTGTGGTAACATACATATGGCAAACCAAGAGTAGCCTGATGAAGTATTTCTTTAAAGTTGTCTACTGACAAAGCAGAGCAGTCATTTTAACACCAGCATATCTGTTTTTCCATATATGATTGTATATATTATGCTAGTCATGTGCACAAACAGTGAAAGCTTGTATGTGTGTTTGTAAAGGCAAATAACAGTCTGTATATTACATGATGGGGATCAGGAACTAAAAATGACACAGGGATGAGACCAGTGGACGCATGGGACTGTTAAACCAAAAAGACTAGTGTGAACAGAACGTCAGAGATGGTACTGCTGGAAGGGTCTGCCGAACATGGATGGCCACCATAGGTCAGGGTGACAGAAACCCCAGTGAGACCGGAAGCGACATCATGAGCATGAGGGTCCAAGGCGCAGCGTGGGCTACTATACTCAGAGCAGAGCACACCAGCAGATTTCCTAAGAGAGAAGAGTAAGGCAGGACAAAAAGAAAGAGAGAAGCAGAAACAGTAACTATCATGTCTACTGGCTGTGAATACATTACACCATTCATTCCGTTTCACTCACTTTTTAAAGTGTCTATATTTCAGTTCACACCAACTAACAACAGCAGCTGCACTGATGCTGGAATGACTTATGCACCCATTTTTGGTCAAATTATAAATCTAACACCGACATTCCACTGTTGTGTAAATAGACCCCACATAGAAGCATTGTTAGTAGAATGATGAGCACAGGACTAAGGTCACTATGCCTAATGCCAAGCACTACTAGAGGGGTCTAAAGACCCCAGCATTGGACTGTGGCCCCTTATAGTCAAGTATAAACACTAGACCACAACACACAATGTGAACAATTCTTTCTCTGCATTTAACCTATTTACAAAATGAAATAGGGGGCTGCCACCAATGAGGGGTGCCCAGGGAGCAGTGTAAGGACGGTACCTCGCTCAATAGAACCTCAGTGGCATGAAGGACCTGTCCTAGGATTCAAATCCATGAGCTTCTGATCACAGGGGCAATTGCCTAACCAGTTACATGCACACACACACACACACACACACACACACACACACACACACACACACACACGCACACTGGTGTTGCCAGTACACTGCACTCACTCTGGTTGAAGGCCATGCTATTCTCCTTCCAGATGCTCCCCTGAAACACCCTGCAGGTGTAGGTGTACGCCCGGTCGTCTGACATGGGCATCCAGGTGAGGCGGCAGACGTTGGGAGTCACCAGCGTGACATTGGCCCTCCGGCGGGTCTCGATGGGTGGGATAAGGTGGACAGGGTTGTGGGGATAGGTGGTGCCCATGAGGCGTCCGTCCTGTTTGAACTCGCAGAAGGGCCCAGGGATCTTGTCAGTTGTAGGGAATTCACAGTCCACTCGCACGTTCCTCTCCATGTAGGTGAGGCAGGAGAATATCTGAGGGCCTCTAGGAGTGTTATACCACCAGGAGTCGAAATCTAAGAAACTGGGTTTCTGGTAGTTGGACGTTGCAGCAGTGAGTCCGATTGTACAAGACGAAAACACTAATAGAAATAACAATGGGAAGATTTAGGAGCATGTGATACAGCATTCCGATATACCAATAAAGTAACATAGCACATAACAGCAAAGAATAGAAAATAATGTTTACTGACCACTTAAAATACCAAATGTGAGCCCAAAAATTCCTTCACAAGGCGTAAATTGTTTTCACTGCAGTTCCTGAATGTGTTAAAATTCATAAATAACTGATATACCTCCCTGTTTAAAAGGTTAAGAATTCTTGTAGAATAATGTATTTTTATGTTTTTTCCTGAAATCCACATGACACATGCACTAATGTCCCCAAAACATTGATAATCCACGTAACATGGCTATTTTCTTTATCATTTACAATTAAAAAGGCTGTTTTTGTTCTTCTGACTGGTACATAAGATAAGATAAGATAAGATAAGATTAGATAAGATAAGATAAGATAAGATAAGAAAATATAAGTCCCATAAGTGGAAAAGCATTTAAGTAAATTGATTTATTTACTGTCAATCAAGGACTGGGGCCGAGTGTCACATATCTAAACTTCCCAACAGTGTGTACATACCACACCCACACGTTTATTTTGAAAACCCATAACACGGCCTCTTTAAAACCCCTGATGTGAAAAGAAACATTTATACTCTGTAAATGTTCTTTTCTCATAAATGTAGCTTTAAATACTAATAATGCTAATAAAAAAGAATGCTGTGTTTTTTGGCGGGCAGCAACTGTGAACTAGTTAACATTCAGTAAATACACTAAGTATTGGGACAAGCCTCTTAATTTCAGGTTTAGGCTAGACCAACAGACCAAGACATTTTTGATAACACCATGCTTCCAACTTTGTGGACACAGTTTGGGGAAGAACCTTTTCTATTCCAGCAAAAAGCAAGTTCCATAAAGACATGACTGGATGTGTTTGGTGTGGAAGAACTTGACTGGCCTGCACAGGGCCCTCTAGTCCAAAATCAGTGTCTGACATCATAATTAATGAATGGACACAAATTCCAACAGAAACTCCAACATCTTGTAGAAGGCCTCCCAAGCTGTTAAAGTTGCAAAGTGGGACCAACTTCATATTAACGTCTTTGTCTTCGAATGCATTATTTAATGTCATTAAAGTCAGTGTTTTCAAGATTCAAGATACTTTATTTGTCACCAGTGTTGGTGTAATGGCCAGGTGTCCCTATACTTTTGTCCATATAGTGTATATTTTAATAGGACCGAAAAAGAAGCAGAACGTTGCAGTGGCAATGGCAGTGCCGTATGTAAACATCCCGACTTACCCAGGAGGAGGCCAGTCAGAGCTGAAGCCTGCAGCATCATGATGGGTGGATCAACTTCTGCACAGACTGAAAGGTTGACTACACACTCTGCTGGACTGGGAGCAATAGTACAGCTGAATAAATTGCCTATATGTGGAAAAATACGATCATTAAGAGAAAGTCGTCACGTTTTTCAATCAAAGATGCTATTTTGGGATGCCACGCAGGGATGCTGGTTGTGGAGTAGCCAGAAAAAAAGCCCCTGCAGGATGCAAACTAACACGAAGCAGTCTCCTGAAGGTCTTTTTTATCAGCATCATTTCAATCTCATCAGTGGGACCAGAACAATATTGTACAACCTTGTAGGTCGCCTGTGCAGTCATTTGGTTGGTTCCTAGGACAGAAATACGAGCCCCATCGCTTCCGTAGCCCTCTGCTGGAATGAGCAGAGCATCAGAGGAGGGAGTTCACCCTGTCCTGCGAGAGAACAAGCAGTCTGCAGGTCGACCTTGAATCAAAAGATGCGTTTTTACCTTATACCGTGGAAAATGCGCGGTGTCCTGGTAGTAGTCCGAGGATCTGGAGCCCTCCAGTTTCTCCGTCACCTTGAGTCCCTGAGTGGGGGACGGTTGGGGTGGGGGGGGGGGGGGGTGATGCAACTTCTGAGTCTGCAAGAAGAATAGGGGCTTCCCACCCCAACCTCGGGACCCCCAACCAGT
>JBBPDB010054678.1:0-10799 GCA_037974465.1 Brachypetersius altus | reverse complement strand
GTCCCACAGAAAACAGAACAGAACATAAACCAACACAAAAGCAGGGGTCTAAGCTGGCCATAGACCAGCCCCTAACATAGGGATTCCCTCTGTCCATCGGGAGGTTTAAGAGCTCTAAAACTATGTTAGTGTATTTATGAGCCTAAAGACACATACAGCCCAATTAAAATCTCCATTATGACTCATACATGTAAAGCATGTTAAACTATTGGGCTAATAGGGCTGTATAACCTGCTGGAGACCCTTCACTGGTACTCTCTTGTCAATCAAGCTGATTGGGATCCAAAGTGGCAAATGGGACTCTCTGCAAGCAGGAATGGCTTAATGGTATTGAATGTTGAGGAGAAATAAGGAAAATAAGAGTACAAGTCCTAGAGGCGTCATTGGGGAACCTTTTATACCTGTAGCAAACTGTAAATTAATCAAATCATTTATTGTATTGAACTTAGTCCTTGATAAGCTTAATAAAGAAAATAAAACTATTGGCCTGAATTTACTTAACACTTCAGGGATATTACTCTTGGCTACTGGAAAATAATGGACTGTTCCCAAAGCTTTCCAATGATTTTTAATTCTAATGTAGCTGAAGCAAGCAAGAAACAGAAATCATTTTATACCTTACAAAGTTTGTGCATACTGCAATAGGAATCTCCCATTTGTACAGAGGCTCAGATGAAGGTTTGATTCCTCTAGATGCATGAGCAAGGTACATTTTCAGATGCTGATTTAGGGTTTTAACAGACAACACACAATAAAGGAAACACACAGTGACAACCAGCCAGAAAACACAAGGACGACCACATAACTCATTCAGGGGTTGGCCAGGGTTTAACCTTTTAAAATCCATGAAAACATTTTGCGTTCATTTTTGTAACCTTTAGTCTCAGACTTATAACTCGTGACAGGAGTAATACACAAGCATCATATACATATCACTGAAATCTAGAAGACTTACGCTACATGATTGTCTAAGTCCCGTGTTTGTGCAATAAATTATTCTAGAGTAATCGTGTGCAATGCGAGTAAATAAAAAGGGTTCCCACAAAAACATCCATATTATTTACTTTAAGTGCAAATAAATGTATAATATTTTTTCCCATTGCCTTTCTATATGATACATTTATTTTCATTGTGTTAATGACACTCTTGAGCCTCCCGTGACAAAAATATATGGAAGGATGCAACAGAGATTGTCTGCTGGTCACAGATATTGTTGAGTTCTAGTCTTATGACTAAAGAGGTTTGGCACAAGTTTCACATCAGTTACAAAGGCTGGAGAATCTGTGGTCTTATTTCTTATCTAAGTAGACTCTGCAGTAAACTCACAATGATCAAATCTTAAAAAAAACATTTAGTTCATCAGCCATGTGTTAATAGGAAAAAAAACATCCAGGGCAACTTCTCTCTTGCCCTGTGATCCCATCAGTTTCGGATTTATTCCAGGCTCTCTTTATGTTCTACTGCTGAGTTTGTCCTCAGCCTTATCCTCATACCTTATTTCATCCCTCATTAAATCTCTCTCTTTATTGATATCATCTTCATTAAAAGCATTGTTTTTTTCACATATCTAAACTTTGCTGTCTTTGAAAGTCCATTGTTTGTTGTTAGGAAAAATCTTCATTACTTTAATAGTCTGTACAAAAAGATTGTAGCAACAAACAACGATCACAAGGCCATCAATATCTTATGAGACTTCCTGAAGCACCAATCAAAACACCCCTGGAGGGCAAAAGAACTATTGTCAGACCTTGACCTGCCTTTTCATCTTCTCTCTTCTCAGCGGGGTCATCTAGAAGGTGTACAGAATTATGATCGGAGGAACCCAGTCCAGGTCCCACCTTGGGGAGCCATTATAGAGCTGTAACATAAATCTAGAGTGCAGTGGGATGTGTTGGGAAAGTAACATTGATAAAAAAAAACAAAAAAACATTTGATTTCTTGTAATTGCAATGACTAAAATCACCTAATTTCGTATTTGGAATATCAGGTGATAATAAAAAATGTATTTTTCTGCTAGCAGAGTTAATATTAGAATAAATACAAACAAACAAGAAATCAGTAAAAGATGAACGAGATTCGTTTTGTTTGTACAGAATTAGTCGAGGTTTTGTGAGCTGGTAGGGAGATGCCTTCAGCCATTGCTTGAATTTGAGAATTTGAAAGACTGATTTGTAGGCTTTTGAGGAATACTACAAATAATAACACTGGGGTTCCATAAGGAACGCACTGATCCACTGTACATTTATTTATTGTGTAATATTATTTATATTTATTCTTTTTAGTTTTATTTCATATATCTAGTATAATTCATGTGAAAGAAACTCTCAGTACTCATCTAAACAATTTATAAATATTATTTTCACAGGAGTCTAAGACTTTTGCACAGTACTGTACAAATATCCTCTCCCAGCGATTTCTGTTCCCCCTCACTTTCCTAGTCCAGCTGGATAGGAGCCCTAAAGCTGTTAGTATCCAAAATCAAGTCCAAGTCGGTGAGCCAGGTTTTGATGAAAGCCATAAAAAAGACAACACTATAATCGTGTAAGTAAATGATATTTCCTCGAACCTCATCAGTCTTTTTCCTCAAGGACTGAATGCTTGCCAGAATTATAGAAGGCAGAGGAATGTGATTCTTTCGCTGTTGGTTCTTGACAGTTTTGTTTCCATGTAGTGTGCGACATAACTTTCTAAAGTTGCTGTCAGCCCCAAAAGAATATGAATATATTAAATACATGAATTTTGGCCCAACATGTGATCGGCTATTATATTATATTCATTTGAATTTTTATTGCATGAACACTAAATCACTTTCATAAATCATTTTGCACTAAATCTTACAGTTCTTTTGTTACAATAATGTTCTTGTCGTTGCACTATTGTTATTATTCGTTTTTTAGATATTGGAAAAAGCACAATCATGTAAATAACTTTAAGCTTAAAGTTAGTTAAACTTTAAGGCTGTATCCCAAACAGCTCCCAACTCTATACACAGTGCACTAAAATACGCAAACACCTGCACCCAAATATGTCTAACAAAGAGCTGGTTGAGATTCAGCCATATGTGCAGAAATCTATACTGGACATATTCTACACTAAATGGGTTTAAAAACTGGAATTTTTTAGACTTACAGAGCGTCCCCCAGAGGAAGTAGGGAGGCATTTCATGTTTCACAAATGTGTGCGTCCACTATAATGCATAGCTTAACTTGATTGCTGAAATGAAAAGATGGTATGAGATTGAAATTGATGTCGGCAGATACTTGAGATTGGCAGGTACGACCTGAAAAAGGTAACCCTACTGGTAACTCTAGAAAACGAACATCATACTGTATTCATCATACTGTATTCATTCAAACTGTACTAAAGCTGCTTTTGTTGGATGACCTTGTCCTGTAATATGATTTGTTGCTCTTGTGTTTTTCTCGCACTCTTTCTCTTGCTCTTTTATACTCTGTGTATTTTGTTTCGTCTGCATTAATGTGGCATTGTGGTGTTTCTGTTTTTGTTCTTTGTGAATCTATTTTTGTTGCACTGCTGCACAGACCTGGATGTACATTGTTTTATTTTACAGTGTAGTGTGAATATGGCTTAAATATCAATGAACCTACTTGACTTGATTTGAAAACACAAGAAACACAAGCTTTGGGTCAATATCAGAGCAACACCCCTTGAGGCAGTTGAATTTAAAACATAAATATTCAAAGTCAAACCACTATTCGTGTTGACTAGTAAATTTCATAGCAGTTACTTATTTATATATAGTATTTATATACACCTCTCCTCCACTGTTGTGTATATAACAGTGTATTTTGTGCAGATTATTTTTCAGAGTATTTATCTGACTTTTATCTGACATTAGTTTAACTCTTTAATGTGTTTGTGTCTCTGTGTGACTGCGCTTTTGTAGCATAAGCAATTATTTTCTGGAATCAATCATAATTGTGATTATGATATAAATATTTTATTTATATAGCACTTTTTACAAGCAAGTTGTCACAAAGCAGCTTTACAGAATACAGGTCCAAGCCCCTGGTGAGTAAACCAATCATTAAACCTGACAGTTTGCTTTTGTACCTTTGTATTATTTGCAAATTTTATATCTTTAATGCAGTCCCCAATCTTATTTAATATACAGTATGTTTATCATCTGGAATAGATGATAAACATAAGTGGAAGCAAATCTCATGTTTCTGGATAATTATGTACAAAGTAATTAACATGGTCCTAATGCAGAACCTTGTGGGACATCATATTTTACTTTGGTGGGTGTTGAGGATTCCCCATTAATTCTTACAAACTGATAGTTCCAGTAACTCTGACAAGGTTTTCTAGTAAAATAGAGCGGTGTGTCAAATGCCACACTAAGCAGAACAAAGAGACAAACCCTTTGTCAGCAAACAATATAATATCATTTACTTTTTAACTAAGGCTGTATCTGTGCTATGATGAAGCCAGAACTGAGTTTTAATTTTAATTATTACGTTTTTGTGTAGTTATGAACATATCTGGTGGGCCACGACTTTCTCTAAAATCTTCTTTCTCTAAAGGCTGCTCGCAAGACTGCTCCTGTAACTGGTGGCGTGAAGAAACCTCACTGTTACAGGCCCGGTACCATGGCTCTGGTACGCAAGATGCCCTTCCAGCGCCTGGTGCGTGAGATTGTTCCGGATTTCAAGACTGCTTCCAGAGCTCGCTGTCATGGCTCTGCAGGAAGCCAGCGTGGCTTACTTGGTGGATTGGTTTGAGGACACAAACCTGTGTTCCATTCACGCCAAGAGAGTCACCATCATGCCTAAAGTTATTAAGTTGGCCCGGCGTATCCATGGAGAGCATGCTTAAACTAACATTGTCCCCAATGTGGAACGCCCTCCCTCAACAGCTGAGCACAAGAATTATAAACTGTTCTTAATTTAATTAATCTATTCTTTAACATTTATTTCTGGATAGCTTTTGTTAAGTGACCTTGAGTTTTGAAAGGCACTTATGAATAAAATGTATTATTATTATTATTATTATTATTATTATTATTATTATTATTATTGATATTATTGTTATTATTATTATTATTATTATTGTTATTGTTATTGTTATTGTTATTATTATTATTATTATTATTATTATTATTATTATTTGTAACTAGATTAGTTAAGGAACAGAGTTTCAAAGAACAAGAACTTAAACTCAGTTTTCTGTTTAATACTTAAGACACTTCTGTATATGGTTCCTGTGCCTATCAGTTATTAATGCTTTGACAAGAGCAGCTTTAGGAGCAAGCGATCTAATATTTAACAGTCCCAGCTTTAGCTTTAGATCTAAGGTTCTGAGCTTACTGGTAGTATGAGAGAGATTCATTAAATTATTTGAGCCCAAATTTCCTACTTATCTGTGAGTTGTGATCTCCTCCATTCTACTGTCAACAAATGTTAGTGATTGCTTGAGACTGGTGGGAAGACAGGACGAACATCCTAGTTTACTTTGACATGATGTCCATGAACTCGCAGGTCCCTTTATCTATTTGGAAAAATTACCCAATGTCTGACTAAATAAATAATTTTTCAGACCAAGCCTTAGACTGAGTCTCAGACATTAACCAGAAGATTGTTCCAAAGTCGGGGGGTTTGTATGAGAAGGCTCTTTCCCTTGCTACAGTTATTATAATTCTGGGAAGTAGTAAACAGCAGTAAGGAGCATGGAAGTTCTAAAGTGAGGCCGTTGAGGGCTTTATAGTTCAACCAAATAATTTTATAATCCGTATGAATCACACCATATATTGTTATATTGGGCTGTCTGAGTCAAATTTCCTGATTCTAATTCTGATCAGGCAGTATCTCAGGTGGTTGAAGCATTTCAATACTATAAAACGGAATAAATAATAATATTTATTTACTGAATATGACTCTGGATGTAACTCATTTTTAAACTTTGAAGCCAAGTTATTGGGGGCTTTAATACATAATTCAAAACATATTTATAGCTTCTTCAAATGCAGCTTAGCCAATCAGATTAAAGGTAGATTCAGACTGGGGAGAGATATGCTGTCCTGTCACGGTTTAAAATAATAATTAAAGTAAAGTAATTAAAGTAAGGTCATGTTGGTGTGGTTGCCAATCACTTGCCACTTTGATTGTTGCTACAAAGTCACAAAGATTTTGGTGCTAGAGCATGGCCTGAATCTGTACAACCACCTTGAGGGATAATAAAGGGGTATTGGGTAATGTCCCAGTCTACAGATGAGTCCCTTGCCAAACCAACTGAATCTGTTATAGGGAAACATCCAGAGTGTTTTCTCCAAAAAATAGCTTTAACTTGGCCTGCCCTGATACTTCCTAAAATCCAACAAATTTTAACATTTCTTCCTGTGTTCAAGTCTACATTTTAAGTCAATTTTGTACATAGTTGCAAATTTCCCACTTGTGGTACCAATAAAGGTTTATCTTGTCTTAGTTAAAATTTCAGAGGCGTAGCTTTAAAGTGTGTTTAAAGTTGGTGCTATATAGGGTCATAGATATCAAACCAGTGTAAAGCCTTTTAAAGCTCCTTCACAAAGCTGTTACATTAATGATGAGTTGTTTCATGATAGATAGTACTTTGTATGTACAAAAAATGACAAAGGGTGACCCCTGGGTTCAACCAACAATCAGAGTCTGTGTTTCTCTACGATTAAGTATCGCAACCACTGATCGTTGCAGAAACCGAGAATGTCCTGAGAACTTCTTTCCCTGAACTTCCAAGTACATTGACAATTCACTTCATGTGCATGTGGTGAGTTGGTGGCAAACCCGGAGTGGATTTCCAGTGGTATGTGTATTCTCCTACCGATTAAGTGGAATGGATTCTTTCACTCAAGATACAACAGCGCTGTGTGAACTAATATTTTATGTTAAAAGTAGGGGGCTCCAAACGAATAATTCTGAAATGTGAAGAGGACACGTCCCCTTCAGATTGAATAGTTGTGACGCCTATGGTGAGCTAGTAAATTCAGTGAGCTAATCCTCCTGTGCTTCAGTGTAGTATCTCAGTGCTCTGATTATGACAGGCTGATCAGAGGGACTGCTCATTGTAATAGACTGCACAGCTTTTCATACTGTTTTAAATTATTAATTTTGCAAGAGGGTCCCCTAATGGTGTTAGAACTAGGCTGAGGGTGAGTTGGTTATTTATTCTTGCCTGAGGACACTCCTAGGTGCATATTGGCAAGTTCTGCTCCAATGATTTAAGCTAGCTGATTTCCCTCAGAGTGGACATACATGAGCTGAATACTGATGCTAATAAGATATTTGGAAGTCATGATGTCTTGGCCTTTCGCCAAACACCTTGCTTTCCCCTCATCTCTACTCGCAGCAGCAGGTACTTCATCATCTTCCATTTCAGTCAGTGCCTGGTGTTATTTTAGCTTCCTGGAGTTACCTCACGCAACCCGAGGAATGACACAGTCAGTGAAAAATGGGACTGAAGGGTAAGGCGGGAGGAGAGGAATCTTGAAGGAAGATCTCCTATTGTGAATGGTCTACATTTCTTAACCCTTTAGAACTCTGATTTCAACAAATTAAAAACAGTCTAAAATCAGGGTTTCATATCCTACATGCTTGCTGGTTGCTGCACTTTTGCACGGTGTGCTGCCACTCTCCGGACCCTCTGTTGGTTTTCCCCACCCACTTGTGGACGGAAACTATCCAGAAAGTTTTTATGGCTTTAAAGACCAAAAATTTAAAAGACATTTTAAAAATTTTAAAGGCTCAGTTGTCCCAAATAAAACTTGACATCTGACACCTTGAGCATTGACACAAACCAGGAGCACTAAAAGGATCTGCCATAAGACAATTTACCATTTATTGCGTCTCCAGTGTGAATTTGTGCGACTTGTGTTCTAAGAGTTATAGGGCCAAAACTACCATTTAATGTTTTATGACATTTAAGCGCTTTGCCACCTGCCTCATCATCCCTTTGTTTTGATCCATGCAACACCCAACGTGCATTACATTAGTGTGCCCACTGGTGTAGATAAACAGACCTAATAATTAGCTCCCTATTAGCAACACAAGCTATTTAGCTTTCTTTGTGTAGTAGCCAGCCAGGAGGTTCTTTCAGCCAGGTGAATTATTCCCTTCCATCAACAGCAGGGGTTTTACTTGTCTTTAAACTACTGCAGCACCACAGTAGAAGGCATAGAAGATATAAGTATTGAATGGTGTTTGTTTGTTTATTCTATTTATTTATTTATGTGGGATATTTCCTTTAAAAAAAGAGGTCCCTAAATGGCTATTGACTTGGATGTATAGTTTCAAAACCACCTTAATTGGTATAGAAGAACCTTGTTTGCACTCTCAAATCTTTATTTTTTGGAAAACATCCTCTGGAAAAAAATGGTCATTGCTTCAAACAACCATTCTCATTCCTGGTTTTTATATAAAGAAATATTACATTTAATCTGGCTCCCAATAGTTCAGTGAAACTTTCTTTCAGACTTGCTTGCTGTGTTTTTCCTGACCTATAGTCAGTGGCCTCCTAAATAAAATGGTACAACTGACCTGCATGTGGATCACTCAAAATTAAGGAAAGGGATATGAAAGGCAGCTTTATTCAGACATCTTAAGTGACTCTAAACTGTACAACAAGCCCCTGAATATTAATGCACATGCCACCAAAAATCGATGATTGACACATTTACGGAATTTGGCAGATATGCTTGGTACAGAAGAGAAGAGATGTTCAGAAATAGATGGAGGTGGAGACATTGTGCTCTGGTTTTTAGCCATCCTTTTTTATATTTGAGGTCAGTTTGACCTCATTCAGTGTTTAATGTCTCCTGAATAAATAATTGACCTTTTCTGTTTCATATTAATTGACATTTTCCCGTGTAATTATGTTCCTCAAAATGGAACGTAATTACACATGCTGGTGTGTGAGAACCACTGATGGATCACATGACATGAGGGAGAGGTAAATGTATTTTCCACTAGAACTTTGATATTTCCCACACATTATTATTCATGACCAGAGTTTGTATTTCACCAAAAAGCAAGCTGAGAAATCAAACCGTGCCCATTTACTTCAAAGCATGCAGTTGCTGTTTTTTTTACTTGCCTTGTATTTCAGTTCTTGACACCAACTAAGCATCCCCTGGGCTCACCAGAACAGGGATTCTCAAGCCTGGAATCTCAGTTATCAATAATATGTACCCAGTTTTCTACAGTGTGAAGTCAATAAGATTAAAGATTATCTTATTTTATATTTATATTAGTCTCAAAGGTGGACATCTGCATTGTTACAACAACAATGTGGACAGAACAAGAGAAGAAAGTAGAAGCAGCATAAATATAAATAAAAAACTACACAGTATAACAATATAAAATAACTGCACAATATAGAAAATATTATATATGCAGGTACATAGTGGGTATACACAGATGCCTATAAGCAGCAGACCTTGAATGAAACACCAAAAAACTGCACATGCATATTTAGAACCAGTGCCAGAATCTGATGGCTTATCTATGGAGCCAGGATAGAGCCATTTATACTTGCATGTGTACTTCTCAATTTACACCCATAATAATATATACATGTCTTTGTACTTTTCACTTTACACCTGTAAAAAGAAGTTTACTTGCACTGAATACAGTGAAATACTGCCCAAAAATATGCACCAAGTGATCATTATTTGTAATGTATTGTTTTTGCACTTTTTGTAGTGCAAATCTTGAAACTGCATTCAGGAATCCAAGCGCTCTTGCAAATACCAACCTGCGGATTAAAGAATAGCAATTTGATTTTTTAAAAAAATGTGCTGATGTCGTACAGAATAAAGCAGTAATGATATGCTATCGACTAGCGCCCTGCATTGTTAGCCAATGCAAATCTTGCGGGAATGGGCGGTATTGGGTTGGAGTGGGTCCCAAAATAGTTAGCAGAATGGAGGATGCAGCTGAAGTTGTCAGCTGAAATTGGCAGACAAAACTATTCTTCCTCCAAGCTGGTCTCGATGGTATGTTTTGTGGCTCTCTTTGTGTTTCACAAACTCTGTGAAAGAGCTGAAAATTGATCTTTTTTTTTTTACTTAACGAATATATTTTCATACACTTTTTTTACCTCAACGGTCTATTTTCCGCGAGCAGACGGGAATCATCAGAAATTCAACGAGAGTGGGTGGTAATGGTTAGAAATTTGGCGGGAACGGGCGGTAATGGTGAGAAATTCAGCGGGAGCAAGGCTGAAAAAGTAGTCTTGCGCAGGGCTAACAAGCGTTTCATTTCATTCTAGTTTGTAAACAGGCTTCTGTTGTAAACAGGTGTTCTTCATCAAAAATGCAGCCTTACAGACTTTGTCTAATTCTGTTAATCTGGCTGTTTTGTGTTGACATAACGAAGCAATAAACTTTTTGAATACTATTAAAGTTGCTAGTTAATTCAGTAAAACTCACTGTACCAGGTCTACTGTATTGGCCTCATACAAATAAAAACCAATAGCTATCTTGGCTAAATGTGAGTGCTGTAGAATTTTATTTATGTGTATTTTTGTGTAGCCGCAAAAAGATGACAGAATAACCGATGTAGAGAGGGAGAACATTTTGGAGCTTTTTTTCTGTCATGGGATCTCACTGGTGTCACAGAAAGCAACAGGAAGAGGCTCTTTGAATGACTGCTTCTCCATGCTGTATTATTGAACTTTTTTCTCATAGATGTTGTAGTTTGATCAGTGTTACAAGTATAAACAGCACTGTATTGAACACATTCCTGACAGATATATTTCTGAAATTGATAATAATTAAGTTCCCATTCTATTTAGGTTTATTAGCCTTG
>JBBPDB010054640.1:0-10801 GCA_037974465.1 Brachypetersius altus | reverse complement strand
GCTGGAGGTAGGATTCGAACCTGTGACCTCTTGGTCCGGAGGCAAGTATCCTACCCACTGAGCTACCGCCACCCCACCCAATAATAAAGAAGCAGAATTACAGTGATTCACAATTACAGCACATGTATATTATTTCTGGTCTGCAAAATAAAAATGCTTCTTATTGCAACTCGCGTGTCACAGGTTATACACAGGACACAGAGATACTGTTCAAAAGTTGAGAAAGACCACTAAAAGCTTGGATACGTGTCACATAAATCTAAATCACACTTGGATGTATGAAAATTGCATCCAAATAAATTCGGACAAGAGTTTTCCAAGATTCGGAGCAAAAGATGATCCAACTCAACAGAAAATCTGGGATAAATATATGAAAAAAGTAAAAACATTAAAACGGCACTGTTAGAAAACCCACAAATTACATCAAACCGCTGAATGGGCTGCTTCTTTTCTGCAAGAGAGAATGTGACCCATTTCTGAGCCTTGCGTAAGTGCGTGGGTTTAAATAAGAATTGTAAATTTATGTGGGGAATGTGTGCTTGTCAACCCTGTGTTAGCTTGAGCTAAAAAGACAGAACCTGCTGAGTCAACAACAGAAAAAAAAAATCTACACTTGTTAGATGCAACTGTGCAAAGACATCCTGGCTCTCGGGCATGTCTGAGCTTCTACCGCTCTGCTGAGACAAGGAACTTACGGGAACTCACCAGGAACTCATCGCCTGCACAGAGCTCGAACCCACCCAGCAGCTCTGAACTAAAGGTCATGATGGAATGCACTGACAGGATTCAAAACAATCCCTGCAAGCCTCTGCTGAGTCAAGGAAAAGAGCAGTTATTTGGGCAACTGCAGCCATATGATAGGGGGTTCAATTGAGGAAGTGTCTCTTCTAAAACAGACCCATCTGTATAAGCATGCTTATCTGACAGCCCCTGGCCTGCTACACATTGGTGCTGGAACCATTACAGCAGGGGGATGGTACATATCCCCCCACTTTTCAAAATCATTCATTAGGGCCCTCCCACTTTTTGTTTCCCCACATAAAAGCAGAGGCGTAGAGCTGTATGCACACCACCAACCCCAGACAACAGGCGAGACTTTGCATGTGCGCACCAAGAGACACCCACCCACCAATGCGACATAGACCACTGCGTCCTCCCCACTTTAAAATGCTTCCAGCACCCACAAGTAAAGTAGAATAAAACGCAATAACGTACGCAGAAAGAAATGTGAAGACATTTTAATATTTACCACCTCAAAAATGAACAGCTCACTTTTTAGAACAATCAATTTTTATTTTTTAAATGGCAAAATCAGTCAAAAATTTCAAACGCGTATACTTGTCATTTAAATTGACTTTTAGTTACGCACTTTTAGTCCAACTTAATGAAAAAAACAAATTAGATTAATTAACTTTACTTTATTTACTTTGGTGTCCACACCATCAAATCACATCTTCCACCACAATAATGCAATGCGCGACAGTAATAACCATCTGTGCAAAACACAGGGAGCCATTTATTGACTTATGGACTAAACAAAGCTTGCAATCAAGGATTTTTTCGTAATTGAGTAAATCAAGAATCGTCTCAGCCCCACAGTTCCATTCAGATGCAGAAAATAATTCTTATACTTTTCGGTTCACATTTACCCAGTGTTTTCAATAAAGCGCTTTGCCTCTCTACCTTCATTATCCATACTGGCATGGTTCGCATGACATAGAGAAATACTAAGGACTGCAGTCAAAGAATTTGGCATTCGAAGGTCAGTCAGCTAGGTAGAGTACAGACCAAAAGCACAAGCAGTGAGAGAGAAAACGGTTGACAGAGCACTACACAATAAATGAGCAAGATCAACAAGCCAGCACTCTATTTGATGTGACAGATCAGTTGATCCTGTGCCAGGGTTTATTCTTTCAGTTCGTCTGACTGACGCGAGACCAGGAAGGCCAGGCGCCCAGCAAAATCCCCCAAAGATTTCCTGTTAGCTTTCAGTCTATTCTCTGTCTCAGAGAAAAGCAGAGTCACAAACAGGCCAGTTTGACAGATGTCAAAGCACACTTAATGATCAGGTACTTTCTAAATCTAACAGTAATACTGCAGTAAAAATAAACAAATGTAATTCCCTGCACTGCATCTCTAAAACATTACAATACATGCTCATGTTATCTGATGCTGCAAAGTGCTACCATATATGGTTTTTCAGGAACAGGTGAGTGATAAAATTAAAATCAGATCCTAGTTATATGTATTGATGACAGCCTGAGCTGGGGGATTAAAGTGACTGGCCTGTATAGCTAATAGTTCTGACCTCATCCTCTCGGACCTGGCACGGCTCAGGCCTGTTTCAGCCAGATCTCAGGTCAGCTGTATTAGCACACCTGGGTCAGGCACCTCACCATAGCAACACAATGATGTCAGAGGAAACACTGTTCTTTACTCATCACGCAATATACTAATTATACTCAACAGTCCCAAAGGACTTTGCTAGGACATTTAAGACGTTTTCGCCTACATGAGCAACTACTGCTGGCTTTCCCCATGAACACAGTGAAAAAAAGATTTTGATCTGACCAGGTTAAGACGCATAAACAAAAAGTATGACATCACAGGATGTTCATCTATGCATGACCAGTGGCATCAACACAACCCAAACTCCTGGGCAAGCAGCTCCGTTTAAGACTTTAATCTCGTTATATCTAATTGAGAGTGTTAAAATGACCCATCTGCTAACTATGGGAGGAAGAAACAGCCCAATGCCATGCCAAGGCACCGAAATCGAACAGTAACAAAGCTTATAAGCTCAGCCCTGCAGTCAGCCCAGTTCCTACTTGATAATGTTGTTAGTACGAATAAGCAAGTACCATCTGGGTAATAAGGTGGCAGAGCAGATGGGACTCAAAAATATTAAGGCTGTTCAACCATGTGGCACCTCCGTAAACAATTACAACCGCAGGGAACATCGCCCAACAATTATAAGAACTAAAGCATTCTTGAGGTGCTCAAATGAAATAAAGGATGAATGGCCCAGTAAAGAACAGTATCCACTTGTCCACACTCAAGGGTGGAATACAGGCAAGGCACATTTATTTGTATAGCACTCCATCAAACACAAAGGTCATTCAATGTGCTTAACAGAGATACAACTATAAATAAAACCATTAAAAGTAACCAGATTATTAATAAATAATAAAAGGTATAATATAAGATGAACTCAAACAACGGTAAATTAGTCAATAGAAAAAGAATAGAGATAAATGTCAATTCGCAAAATTTACTGATAACTGCCAGGAGCAGAAAACAGTTTCTTTCTAAAGCCGGCAACAGTTGGTGCAGGTCTGATCTCCATGGGGAGCGGATTTCAGCAGCGGGAAGAAAAATTATGAAATGCCATTTCACCCTCTTTGGATTATGATCTGGGCACCTTTAGCTGACCAGCTACAGTTGATCCAAGAGATTTTCCAGAGATTTATTCATTAAACACCTCATATATATTTAGGACCCAATCACTGAGTGACTTGAATACAATTACCAACACTTTGAACTCAATTCATAATCTGACTGGAAGCCAATGTAAGGACCTGAGGATTAAAGAAACATGCTCCCGTTTTTGGTTAGAACTCTAGAAAACCTCCGACCTTAGCTAGGTTTTTGAAATGCAAGAATGCCAGTTATGTCAACATCTGAAAATGGATTGTAGTTTTTATTGACCTACATTCCACCGGTGTGTCCGCAAACACAACTGTCTCCGTCCTTAGTGACACCAAAAACATCCCTGAGAGAAGAGAGCCATTCGCAATTTGCCGTTCAGCATTGTTTCTCCATAGTAGTTGGAATTTACTAATATTGTCACCAATAGTAATAAATTCCAACATGGGGGACATTTTTTTCCTGTATATTGCTACAGACTTTGTTGTGTCACTGCTTGACTGAACGGAGCTGACGTTTTATCTGGATGGAGCCGACGCTTTGACAGTTTGAACCATTGAAGTAAAAACACACAAACTCATTACTTATTTCAGCCAGTTTGGGAGTTTTTTCGTTCTATCTAGGGTGGCAAAAAGACCTCAAGTGCATTTAAATCTTTGGGTGTTTGGAACAACAAGCCCATCAAAGAAAACACAGACATGATCAGACAGAGCTAAATCCTTAACATTCATAGTAGGGACCCTGAAGGCTTTGCAATACCAAAATACAATGTGTGACCTGGGATATGAGCTGAGCCTAGGATATTACACTCTCTTTCACAGTAAATGTGTCAAACAAAGCAATGAGTTCTGTGGAAGTGCCGTCACTGGTGTTACACCAGTGTGGCTGGGGGAGTGGAGTACATCAAGATCACCACACATTAATTTTTTTTTTTTCTCGAATCCTGTCTAAGCTGAAACTTTCCGGTCTAAAATGTTTGCTATGTTCCCAAAACAAATATATTTTTTCCTAACTGTACAAAAAAAAAACCTGACTGTTGATAGGATTTCTGGAAGCTCCTTGTTGTTTGTTCCAAGACAGACTGGTCTCAGAAATGAAAGGGGACAAGATTAATGTGATCATATCTGATGTTGCCCATGATGCTGGAAGGCACCACAAAGAAGGAATATGATATAAAAGCTATTGCAAATGAAAGGTCACAGTCTGAATAGCCTTCTGTATTAACTTTGAGTACCCAGGGCTAATTCACTTTAGAATATCTAAATATAGTCTCCAGGCAGATCTTGTGATGCTGTCCCAGCAAACCAACTCCAGGCTGTTCTGACTCTAAAAGGATGGGACTAGGGAGAAGACCAATTTTTGAAAGTACAGTTCATATGCCAAATCATTTATTCCAACCTTTGAATGGAAACATAGAAGGACTATAGATAATGTGAAATGACTCCTGAACATGAAAACAAATTTTAGAACGGACCTCTCAACATCTTGATTAAAAACTTCCGACTTACATCCTTAGTCTTACGAGGGTTAGTTAACCAGAGCAAAGACGAAATAAACTGATTATCTTTTTACACCTGTCATGGGATATATTAGGCAGTAAGCAAAAAGTCAGTTTCTGATGATCAGTTGGGTAAGAGTGATTTGAGTGACTTTAAAACGGTTCTCCTGAAATAGACTGGTTAGTGCCTAACAAAACTGGAAAGGAAGAGAATGGGTGAAATGGCAACAGGATCATGAGTGCCCAGTGATGCAGAAGGGGAGCAAAGGCAAGGCTGTCTGTTCTAATTTCCCAGAAGAGCCGCCGTAGCACAAGTAGCTGAAACTGTAATGATGGTTATGATGGAGAAGTATCCAACCACACAATACATCGCAGTTTACGGTGTCTTCGAATGTGAAGCAGTAGACCGGTCAGAGTGCCCATGCTGACCCCTGTCCTCTACAGAAAGTGTGTGGGCACATGAGCACCAGAACTGGACCACTGAGCATTGGAAAAAGATAATGCAGCATCTACCTAAACGTTGCAGACCAAATATTTTCCAGTATTCTCTAATGGCAATAGACTCTTTCAGCAAGACAATGCACCCTGACACAGTACAAATATGGAGTGGTCTGAAGAACATGACTTGGCCTCCCTCAATCCAATCAAGCATCTGTGGAATCTGATGGACAAAGTAGTATGATGTACTACTTACAGGACTAAAAGGATCTGCTGCCAGATACTATAGCACACCTTAAGAAGTCTTGTGAAGTGAAAGTGATCATTCTGTCACACCACTTCCTGATGGCTGGGCAAACGCCCCAACCACTAATCTACCAGCTGGGACCTACACAACATTAGGTAGATGTTACGGCTGAAGTGTATGTGCTAATGATATGCCATGAAAAGATGAACCCAGTGCTGCATTTTGTCGTCATACTGCAGGCAGATAAATTTTAATGATCATCTGTCCCTGCATAATTCAGCAACAGGACCTTGACTCAAGTCCCAGAACAGTCTATCTACTTCATTAATGTATGCAAAGACAATGGAAAAATAGTGCATATTCTCCAGGCCCAGCGGTCATGAAATGTAAAGAGGAAGTTTCCAGAGTTTGATTATGTCCTCTCATACACACGTCAAACCTGTAAACCAGCTAAATGGAAGAGTGAAACGCACACAAGTACCAAAACTAAACTGCTGTTGCTCCACTGAGGCAAAACCACAGCCAGGAAGAGGCTTCTCCTTAAATAGCACTGAGAAGCAGCCTCTGCCAATCTGTTCTCTATTATACACACGCAAAGCAGACACACAAGGATAACAGCACGTAAAAGAAGTGCAGCGCTAGTGGAGAAAGATGTTTTTTTGTATTGTCCTGCAACAGGGAGCAAAAAAGCAAAAGTAAAGTACTGCATGTGGATGTATTTTGTATTGAAGTCTATATACATAGAAACCCTAATTCAGTTCAGACCCTTAAGTTCTGGAGGTGTGCTAGAGAGATATTCAAACACTCTACAGAACCAAAAGAGAATGAATAAACTGGACAGAGGAAGAGCAGCTCCGGTGTGTGTACAGAGACACGTGGCTGGGGAGGAACAGAGGAACAGGCAGGCAGGCAGGCAGAAAGCCAAAACTCTTCCAAAAGTAGGGCAGAGCTTGGGCCAGACAAAAACATTCCGTCACTGGCCCAATGGCTGGGAGGGATGGAGCCCAGACGTGCCTGAGCTGACAGTGCTGTGCAAAATAAAGCTAGCAAAAGGGCAACAAATCCTGCTCATCCAATATAATCCTCGTCTAACATAGCATCGATGGGACTGGCTTGAATAGAATCAGTGTATACAAGCTGTATGGGAGAGCCACAGTGTCAGCAAAATCAGGTGATGCACCATAACTCAGAAAGCACAGTTTCATCAAGGAAGACAAAGTGACACTGGTATCACTGGTGGTTGATGCCTCACTTAAACCCCTTGCAGTATTTAGTTAGGAAGCCTCCAGAAGTCAGAGTGAAATCACCAGATGCTGTAAGAGCCTAAGAAGTTAATGCAACTTCAGCAATATCTTAGAGCAGAGCAAAAGCTCTGAGCTCATCTATTCTCAGATTACAGCATCACCACAGATGTCAGGGTCTTTCACTGCAGCGTCATTGTCGCAAGGAAAGATTCTGGAGGAGTTTTAGAATCAGTTTCTGTTGATTCAGGATGCATCTGTAACTAAGAAAAGACCATTTGAGAATAGCCCTCAGCTATTTCTCATGACAGAGCTGACTTGCATGACATCCCATGGTCCAAAATGATTTTTGCCAAAAGTTGAACAGCAGGGTCAGTTCACAGGGCAGTGAATGCAGGGTCAGACCCTATGACGGGGTCCCTAGGGGACTGTAAAATGTCAATGAAGAACATCAGAGGACTGAGTCATACCCTAGTCAGACTTGCCTGCAGGCAAATCCTCAGGCAGCCCAGTCAGCCACTGAGCCAGCAAAGCTTAAACAGATTCGCTGAAGCACCTCCAGTCCTCTTTATCCCAAGACCAAGGCAGAGAGGACTAGGCTATAGCACGGCCCCAGCCCCCTCATCAATCTTCAGATGTTTCCATGCCAACCAGTGTTCCGCGGGAGAGCGAGAAATTTTAGCTTCTGCTATTGGATACTCAAGCAGCTTTGCACACAAAAAGGGACCAGAAAACAATATCCTGCATCTACAAGAAGTACTGCTTGGATTTAGTAGCCCTTGATTGATGAAAACAAAAATAGGGATTGCCCAAATTTTGGGCAATAAAACCAATGCAATAGGAAAACCAATGCACAGGCCTAGTAATTTGGCCAGAAGCCTTTCTATAGATTCACAAGCAAGTGAAAATGCAAGCGAAACTATAACGCACTGAATAAATATTGGTCATTGCGTCCGCTGATTATGCAAGTGCAGTCAGAACATCCGGCACGCTGGTCAAGTGATCGGCAGAATATGGTTAAATACATATGCATTCACTGTTGTGCTGATGGGTGTGGAGCAGATAGATTAGTGTCAACAGTGTCAACACATGAACACAAAGCACACAACGTAGGTTGAGAACAAAGGGAGTTACAGCTAGCAACAGTTTTATTTAAGCTGTGAATGACGTCTATGAGACGCAGTCAGATGTGGCACAATTAAAGGTCAGGTTTCCATGCTGGTGAGGCAACTAAGAGAAAATTAACAGACTCAGTCAATATCTTAAATCGCCCCATCAAACCGCCATTTCCATTTATTATGAATGATTACTTTGTTTACTAAATTTATTCTAAATTTATTAAAAGGCCAATTAGCAATAAAGACCAGTCCCAGTAACACAGGTCCACATCATCAGAGATAAGTTTGTGGCTTTTGTAGTGTTTATGCTGATTTCAAATCTGTGTTTAGTTTTTCCTGCATGTACAGTTTTTGTGATGAAGCTAGTTCTATACTGCATGATAGTTGGTATAATAATCATATAATAAATCATATGCTGAGCGTTTTTGAAGAAACAGTGGTAGCTGACTGACACTCGTTATATCTATGCCACAGTGTGGCCTGTCTTTCAAAAACAACCTGAAGAATCCAACAGATAATATTTTTTAAAGATATAAACTATATGTTTAACTATATTAATACTTAAACACAGAATAAAAGAATCTTTGTCTAAACTAATAAAATATGGGCTGGATATTCTTCAGCTTTCTTCAAGCGCTAATAATCAAAAGCAGGCAGAGAATGTGCAGAGAATGTAAGCCCCAGTATATTTATAAGTTTGTTCACTGTATTTATAAAAATAATTATACAATTAGACCTGCCCCCACATGGCTAGATGAAAGGATCCATCATTCAACCGAATAAAAAGAAAACACTGGTGAATTGTCATCCATTGTAGTTAGTCTTTTCACAAAACCATTTAATATTTTCAGATTTAATGCTTACTGGAAACAACACCTAACGTCATTGTAAAGGAATTAAATGGCTTATTTGGCAGGAAAAGACCCAATGTAATTTCCCCAGTCTAGACTGAAACATTATAGCCCAATTGTTAAGATAACATCAATAACATCAGATCTGTTTGTTTATTATTTATATTTGTTTATTCCATTAATGTAGGTTTGTTGCTGAGAGAAGTCCAGGTACAGCAAATTACTGAAGGTCATTTACTCCATAATAAGACTTGTCAGACTTAAAACATTGCAGATTCACACTAGATTAAAGTCACTGGTCTTGACTGAAGTGGCTTAAATTACAGAACCTCCGCAGCTTGAACCGTCTGGTAAACCTTAATGGAATACTGGAGACATTGGAGAGTTTGAGAGGTTCTCCTCAACCACTTAGCCAGACCAGAGTAAGAGAGAGATTTGAAAGAGGTAAAGGAGTTTGTTTACTTAGGGGTGGGGGATGGGTATGAAGCAGCCTGCGCAGTAATAGTCTGGCGAATGTGTGTCTCACACACACACACGGAATACTTCTTAACTACATTTATAAAGAAAGACAAAATGAAAAATAACTAATCATTTTTAATTAGACCAACAATGCTATGTCTAAAGCTTGTTCGTGGTCACAACCTTCTCGATTATGTCTGTGCTCTTCATTTTCTGTCCCAGCCGCTAAAGATGAACCCAAATCGGGCAAAAACGGCAAAAGCAAAACAGCAGATCCAAAGCCATCCTGGTGTCTTGCTTTGTAAGCTGGTAATAGTGGCTAAAAGAATCTCCCTGTATTATGTTTTAACTGTCTGGTTCTGTGGAAACATGCTATAGAGGGTGATACCTTGACCTCCCAAGATAGTATTTTTTGTCCCTTTCTCATCAAGTGTGATACATCTTAACTCCACTCTGGCATGTATCACACTTGACAAGAAAGGGACAATAAATACTTTGCCATCTCAGAGCACCAGCATGAAGGGAAGGCTACAGGAAGGCTGTTGTGCCACTTCAAAATCTAAGCAAGAATGTTTTCATTCTTAGATGCTAAATCGGAGTCAGTATGTGACTATTAATCCTTTGCTTTAAGAAAATACCTGCAAGCTTAACTTATTTTTAGCCATAGTTGATATTTTCTTTCACTATACGCCCACATGGCTACTACTCTATAGGTGAACTCAGGTTTAATCATTAACCAGCACTAGATTGCCCGGTGCTCCATAAATATAAATGAAAAGACAGAAATATGTTTTTAATTACTGACATTACCATTGTAATGTTACCGATACACAAATTACCGATGTTACCAATACATAAATAGGCGCACTGGTATAAGGGTAAAATAATCATAAGCATGAAAGAAAACTGGAAATCCTTTAAAAACCCTTCACTGTAAGGTAAAGTGGTTGGTCTGTGTGTCAGTTAAGGTTTGATAAGCTTGATTAAGATGACCTACTGAGTTTAAACCAGCACCCAAAAAATCTGGTGCAGCAGTAGAGGGTAGGATCAACCCTTTAGAAAACAGAAACAATGTTAGAATGCATTAATACTGAACAAATGCCATTAGGAATACCGGTTGTCCAGGAGCTTATTAATATTTCAGTATTGATCAATAAAAAACTGTCAATTTACTACCGCTTCTCCTAGTAAAGTATAATAAGCTAACATATTCAAATATACTCGAATACTGACACCCGGAACAGTTAACACTACGTGGGCTGAGCACCCATACATACATCTAGAGACAACAATCACAAGTAATGTGCGATGTCAAAAAAAGGAAGGAAGGAAAGAGGATGGATGGCTGATAACAGCCCTTTAATTTAGACACTCATACAGTCCCTGACAGAAGTCTTGTCGCTTATCTATTTTGTAGAAATACCTGCTATTAACGACTTTTAATTTATCAATTGGTGTTAGAAATAGCTCATATGAAAAGCTAAAACCCTCCCAAATGATGTTTAATGCATTGAAATGAATTA
>JBBPDB010054619.1:0-10802 GCA_037974465.1 Brachypetersius altus | reverse complement strand
GTGTGTGTGTGTGTGTGTGTGTGTGTGTGTGTGTGTGTGTGTGTGTGTGTGTGTGTGTGTGTGTGTGTGTGCGCTCACAAAAATAAAGGGAACACTTAAACAACACAATGCAACTTCAAGTCAATCCCACGTCTGTGAAATCATACTGTCCACTTTGGAGGCAACACTGATTTACAGTCTACACTCTCTCAGTGACAATCAGTGCTGCTTCCTAAGTGGACAGTTTGATTTCACAGGCGTGTGATTGTTTGAGTGTTCCCTTTATTTTTTGGAGCAGTATATATAATTATTTATTTATTGCTTCCTTTAGTATGTTTACTTTTTTTTTATTTGTAAAACAAATTTGAAGCCTAGTACACAATACCTGCCAATTCGTTTGCATAAGTTTGTCTTGTGATAATGAGTAAAAAAAAAAAGATTACTTAAAGACCAAACTCTACTTCTTTAGTGCAGGACTGGAGCTACAAAGCAAATTCTTTTTTTTTTAATCAAAGAATAAAAGACCCAAATATTTTCCATGAAAACATGGAACTAAACACAGCCTGCTCACATTAAGCTATTTTTTAAGGTTGCTCAGACTTGTCACTGTGGTTTAGGACCTAGTTTTTCTTCCTTTGAGCTATAAAGTATAAACAAAATGTCTCAGTGTAGTGAACATTGCAAGCCACTGTTTTAGAAAGCGTAGTCTGTTTTCACAAACCAACTCAAGACTAAGAGTGTTGATGTAGAATTTGTCACGATGGCCATCTTGAATACAAAAATCCGAAATCTGAATACTAGCCCTAGCATTGTTGAAAGCACTGTTTGGCTGAAGTTTACATTTACGGCATTTATCAGACGCTTTTATCCAAAGCGACTTCCATTCCCTACCTACAGGGGGCAGTCTCTCCCTGGAGCAACTCGGGGTTAAAAGTCTTGCTCAGGGACCCAGTGGTGGTGTGCTGAAGGTAGGATTCGAACCCACGACCTCTTGATCTGGAGGCAGGTATCCTACCCACTGAGCTACATCCACCCCATTGGAGTTGTGTCTCACCGTGTCCTAAACCACATTCTCAAGTCTGTCCCACCTAAAGTGGGATATTTATGGAAACAATTGAACCTGAAGTGTTAATAACGTTAGATCGTAGAAAATCTGGACAATACTTGCTTATTTCCAGCGGCTTATGTAAGGAAGATTAGTAACACAAAACCCCTGAGGAAGAGGCTATAAATGAACCAGATGTGCTTTTGCTTAGCTGGGATGAAAACCTGCTGCGGCGCTTATTGAATAACATTGTTGAGTCCTGCTTTGAGGTGGTAATCTTTGGGATAATTGCGCTAGCATTTAACCTTCAAAAAAAAGTTGATTAAAAAGAACGTTAAGATAGTTTTGCGTCAATGACAATGCACTGGCCACACCTCATACAGCTCAAAACTTGATTGGCGGTGCAATACGAGACACTTTTTTGTTTATAGGCAATCTGTCTTCTCTAACGTGTGTGTCGGTCTCATTAGCTTAAAAGAAAATCGTTGATTAATGGCAGCCTGTGCGATGAAGATAAAGAGGGACCTCCTGTTGTGGCGCTCCACAAGACGTCCCACAAAATGCCTTCCGATGAACACTGCCATTAATTATAGATCAATGACTGATGTAAGGCCTCATTGTCATTCAGTGTGTATGAATAGTCCCTTCAGTGCTGAAGCAGATCGAATGGATGACCATAATCTGTGTGATGCATCATTAAGGTATCTGAAGAAATGTGCATCCAAATAGAGTGTATAAGCAGCACAAATGCAGAAGAGGGCCGTGCTAAGGTTTATAATGCAGCAGTGATATTGATCCGAGGGAAAGGGGGGTGGACCCATGGGATGGAATCATTTATTAATTGGTCACTATAACTCTCTTCTCTAGGACCTTCGCTACTTTAAGTCAGAGAAAACAGCCCGGGGTTTGCTGCAGGAGGGATGGAGGGACACCCAAGGCCCGATCATGTGCTCCTATAAGCTGGTGTCGGTGAAGTTCGAGGTGTGGGGGCTGCAGACACGTGTGGAGCAGTTCGTCCACAAGGTCTTTACTTGCTTTTCCTTCACAAAGGCATAGGGAACCAAAAGATTCAACATAGTAGTAGGTACATACATTTGAGGTTGTAGGTACATATACTTGCAACCCCAAATCAGAAAAAAACAATATGCAAATAAAAATACAAACACAGTTATTCTTAAATTCGCTTTTTTACAGAATGAACCCAAGATATTTCATGTTTTGTCTGGTCGACTTCATTTGTTATACATTATATACATTATAATGTGTATATGATACAGATACACAATATACATTATTGTGTTTCAGGCCTAACACATTCCAAAAAAAGATGTCAATTACGGACAGGAAAGAATGTCCATGGAGAAATTAAGACAAAACAAGAACTATTATAAGATTATACTGCCTGCAATTAAATAGTAAGACAGTATAGCCATATAAGTAAATGAAACTAAAAAAAATATATAATAATAACTGCCATTTTTACATTTTCAATACAATCCCAACTTTTTCTGATTCAGGGTTGTCCGCTCATTAGCCCTTTTTATTATTAGTCTATAGGTGCATTCTTGTATGTTTACAAAGTCCCTATTTATAGCCTGTCTGTTTCTACACATCTCTTCTCCGTCCACCTATGGAAAAGTACCACCAAGGTGGACTAAAGTGGCACCAGCATTGATAAAAAACCAGCAAGGATGATCTTTAGCACAAGTAGTGTAGTCTTCGCCTATCTCTTCATTAGTGGTCAGTGTTCGACCACAAGGTCAAGACTGGCTGTGTATTGTTCTCAAACCAGTAGTGACAGAGAGATAAATATGGAGAGGAATGCTAATAATTGCTGTGTACGAAAAATAACATTCTTCATCATTTTTGATTTTTTGTGTAAACCAATATGAAAGGCAGTTTTGGAGTATATCTATTTTGAAGCATATCTATTTGCCCAGCCATCATCATAAGTTCACAATATAAAGAGCAGCTTTTGTTTTTAGAATGTCTGTTACCAGCTTGAGATGTCCATGTTTAACAACCAAAACAAATATTCATACCAGCACAACACAAACTAACAGGCCACTACCATGTTGGGAAGGACTGTGTTGAGGAAGGACCACCACTTTGGTGGCGGAGAGGATGGCTAATAAATTGTGCATCAGCAGAAAAGCCGATGTCAACAACTGTAAACCTACAAATAGCACCTATACAGCTCTGGAAAAAAAATTAGACACCACTGAAAAAATGTTCAGTTTTTCAGGTTGTACTGTAAGCATTGAACCGAACCGCTTTGCCTTAGTTTTTAAGAACTGCTAACAATATTTCTCCTCATTTCCAAATAAAGATATTGTTCTTTAAAGCATGATTTTAAAGAAATGACAAAACATCAAAAAAAGAAATGATAGTGTTTATAGAACTTGAATAATTCAAAGAAAGCAAATCCCTTGTTCATTCTTAAACAAAATGGCAATAATGACGAACTTCTAGTAGTGTTTTACCATCCGACTGGTTTCAGTGCGAGAGGAGAGAGTCGATTACAGCAGTGTTTTTATAGTTTTCCTCATTAAATAAGATGTGATTCAGCTGATCACTAACCAATCAGCAGAATGAGATGTTTGTGTAGGAATTTAACAGACACATAGTCAAACTCATAGAGATGCTGATTTAAAAATAAATTGCAGTGGTCTCTTATTTTTTTCCAGGGCTGTATGTACCTGACATCATTGTATTTGTCTCTGATAAATGCTAAGCCTGGACACATCTTGGCCCCTTATGTGACTATTTAGACAGTTGTACACACTCGACTCATGGGCAGATAGATTACCTTGATAATAAACGTCAACCCTATTGCTGCTTTAGGGCACCAACTTGGTTGGAATACAGCAAGAGTAAGCAAATAAGTAAATTATATTTACTGATCATTATAATTATATTTGTTTATTCATATCCATTGATTCAAGGTTATTTTCTTATGAAGCTGGTCTTTTTTTTTCCCCATACTGGGCCCCACAAGTTTCTAAAGTTCCTAAAGTTTCTATGTGCCACCTATTCCACTGGAATGCACCAATGTTCACAACATGTCCTTCTCCTAAATGGCTGCCCCTTTTCCCCCTCTCCCGAGTGTCTCTCAGCACTGTTCGCCCTTGCCAGAGGATTCTTTCTCTCCCCTATATCCAACCACTTCCATTAGTCATATAGACACTTTAGCAGCGACATATATTAATCATATCCACCGTCCTTGTCTTTCTGATACTGTGAACTAATGAAGACTTTCTTCTTGACCAGTCTTTCTCTTTCTCTCTCTCTCTCTCTTTGAAGGTAATAAGAGATGTCCTGTCACTCGGTCACAGACAGGCCTTTGCTTGGGTGGACGAGTGGATTGGTAGGTTGACTGACCATTAGTGCTCATCTGAAGGTTTAACTGTGTGCTCTGTTGGCTTTCATTTCTAATGTTACTTTAGTCACAGAATTCTAATAAAGTACTATCAACTAGACCAGGGTTTCTCACACTAGTCCTCTTGGACCCCCAAAATGGCCACATGGTGGTGTTTTATGAGTTTGGCTGGAGCGAAAAAGGTAAGACCTTTCTTAGGGTCTCTCAGGACTGGTCAGAGAACAGCTCGACTGATAAATTCACCAATCATCTGGAATCGCCTTGTCGAAGACAGTGCCTGAAATACAGCAGCAGTAAGAACAGTAATGTGCAGACAGGAGAAGTAACCCATTCCACAAAAGGATGTAACTGCTCTGAAACACAGCCTCATACGCTTTAGGTTATTATTACTGAAATATAAAATTACGCTCACATGAAGTTGTTTCGATGAGATATGCACAACAGCAACAGAATATGGAATAAAAGTACGAATACTTTTTTACTTACTACGCACCAATGGCTTTAAAAAAAGTTTAGGAGTACCTCTGTAAATAGAACAGCATCAGCCGTTTCTTATTTGTTGGATACAGAGCCAGCGATATAGTTCAAATTACAGAAATCTCCTTCATCTACTTTAATGCAGCATCTTGGTCCATAGCAGCCATTTTGTTGGTAATGACAACTTTTTAATGATTAGTTGACAAGTAAAAATTAAACGGCGTGAATCATCTAATGCCTACTACATAAAATCGGAACAGGCTCAACCTCAAACTGAAAGGGGCTTTTTATAATTGATATTATCTTTGAGGGCAATAAAACATGTCTTTTTTTGAAACATTTGAGAGTTGAAATCATATTTTTTGGAGGCCAATGTTAGCACTTACCACTATCAACAATCATCAGTTCAGGCTAACATAAGTAACATTTTAATCTGTATTAATGCTTAATGCTCTGATGGACACTACAGATAAAGGATCGGCTTGTGTGTATACTTTGCAACTTTAATTAAGTTCTGTGTTCCATAAAATGTGTACAAACAGATGAACTTGTATGATCCACCATCACAAGGTTATACCCATTCGTATTTTCTTGTAACAATTTCCGTTCTTTTAAAAGTATCTTTGAAATGATCTTGCAAAAGAAGCAGCATATTTTAACCATGTTTGTGTAAACAGAGCATCTCTGTGCTTCTCCATTCACTATCTCCTGCTGAGAGAGACCACATCAACACTGAGGCTGATCTTTGATCAGAAAGAAGAAAAATAAGACTTTGAACTTGTATGTGAGCTTGGAATCAAGAGAGAAAAAATATTTTAAAAGTGCACTACTGTATGATCAGTACATCTTACATAACTCTACTAGAGACTTTCAGATGCTCAAAAGCAAGGCTGCCTGAGTTGTGGCTCACGAGTCACAGTGAGTCTGCTTTGGATGGTTGCGTCGGTGCACCAGAACAATTTTATACAAAACAGGGTTGAAGTCAATTCAGGTATTAACTCAACAATTCCAATTCAAACAAGAACATTGTTCAGCAAAAACACAGGAAACTGAATTGGATTTGAATTGGAATGGTAGGAAGTGGGATTCAGTTCCAAGTGACCATCTACCAAATTCCATGCATTTCTGTTTGTGAGCATGTATTTGGGATTACAAATAGTGACATACATTGGAACTTCAATTGTAGTAATGCATGAAAAATAGTTGATGAAACTTAAGTAAATAAAACTGTACATTAACATTTGACTGACACTGACCCAAAAGTATCTGAATGTATTGATTATACCAGTATATTTTTGACCAGTTTTATGTGATAAAATGTAATGTGTATACTGGATAAAGCATACATTACTCTTTCTTCAATATTTCTTTTATGTTTGATTCATGTGATTCAAAATAATTAATGTACTGCGGACTATTTAACCCATTATGTGAATTTACATTTCTTTTTTCGAAGAGGAATTTATTTGAATTCATTTCAGGTTCCTGACATTCTGATCCAATCCCACTTCCCGTCAGCCGCATGAAATTCTTATTCCAATTCTAATTCTTGGAAGTGAATTGGAATTTCCCATTTATTCTCAATTCAGTCTATGAATGTGTGGTTTGCTTCTGATCTGGACAGACTTGGGTCTCCCAGTCAGGAACTCCAGATGCAGAGGGAGGTGTTCGGATGCCGCCGTCTCAGTTTTCCTATCAGATGCAGGGCAATTGAATCCTGAAGTCACAAAAGTTGTCACATCTGTTGAAAGGTTGGGCTGCAGGGGGGTCTTTTTTGTTTTATGTGCTAAGCCTTTTGAAGCACTTCATGATACTGTGTGTGAGTGCGATGAGACAGTAGTGGTTGAGGCAGGGAACTGACGACTTCTTTGGCATGGGAATGATGATGGTGTCTTTGAAGCATGCTGGAACAACAGTGGTACTTAAAAAGAGGATGTCTGTGAGAACATCTGCCGGCTTGTCTGCACATCTGAGCACATGAACAGGATTGAAAACCTCTGTTTAAGTTTCTATAGGCTCTCACTTCAATTCTTTACAACAGTAGTAAGATAAAAAAAGCCAGTTGACCTTTATCTTAATGCCATTTTCCATGCATGGTCACATGGCATATCTACCACTCAAGCTGGGGAAGCGATCTGAACAATTTATCACCAATACTGATACCAAGCAGCAAAAATGTATGATAACCTACATCAGTCTCTCAGTTTCTTAAACTGCAGAATCGGCTAAACTCGGCTAAAAATCTAAAACGAGCCACATTTGAATAACTTTGTAATTTTACCTTGAGGCGACCATAAAAACATTGAACTCTCCAAGACGAGTTTCCCCAACACCCTATGTTTTATTGCTCAAAATAGACGGAGGAGTCTATGATTTGACTCTCTATGTGCTTTTTCCTTTTCCTTTTTTGTCTCCTCTGAAAGACATGACGATGGAGGAGGTGAGAGAGTTTGAGCGTGCCACTCAGGAGGCCACCAATAAGAAGCTGGGCACCTTCCCACCCGCCATCTCCATCAGTGAAACGCCCCTGCCAGGCTGCGGCCGCAGTGGACCCTCCAGCGCCCCGTCCACCCCGCTGTCCACGGAGGCTCCGGACTTTCTCTCCGTGCCCAAAGACAGGCCTCGGAAGAAATCGGCCCCTGAGACCCTCACCCTGCCAGACCCGGGCAGGAGGGATTCCGGCTACAGGCTGCCCAGCCTCTTCTCCTGGGGTTCCAGCTCTGCCCAGCCTGAATGACCCCTGGAGGGACGGGCCCGAGTTCACGAACACAGAAACGTGTGCTCTAGACACACACACAGCGAGCCAGTCTCTGCTTAAAGTTAAGAGAGAGAGAGGGAGAGAGAAGGAGCGAGAGACACTCAAATGCTCAAACACACTCGCAAAGTGACTTTCCAACCTCTCCAACCTCCAACTCTACAAAGGAACTCAGCCAAGATCTACAGTAGACCCAAAACAGTGCACAGACTTTACAAAAGCATCTCAGTCCACACTTAACAGTATCTCAGGAGTAGTTGCATTGATGCAGAGGTCAAGTGGTATTATAATTATTATTACTTTGAAATTTCTTATAGTTTGTTAGTTTCTGTTCTTGTTGTTTCAGAGGCACTGACTATTCAAGTGTGCTCTATTCAAATAGGAAATAAAAATAAGAGTATTTTGTTGCTGTTTTAAGAAAACCTCTTATCTCTGATAAGGAGAGCAAGTAAAACCCATTCTTAAAATATACGTTACTATGGCAAGATATTATTCCATATAATAGACCCTATCTATTGAAATGCATGGAGAACTGTTGTTTTCAAATGGTATTTTAAAAAAGAGGTATGAGGTTTTGTACAGCAGCGACAGGCTACTTCTGCTGAGATAGAATCGACTTCTCTTTGTTAAGTGAATGTCAGAGAAGGACTAGTTTCTAATGCTTTGTTTTTGTTTTGGTATTCTTCTCAGTAAATATTTTTCTTGTGTTTTTCTGTTGCATTTTTTTTCTGTTTAGACTAGACTGGCTGTTTTACACCCCCGTCTAGGGATGGATTCTTGAACCCACCTTTTGGGTTCACGTTTGCTTTGTTCGGAGTTTGGTTACAATAGCTGTGCTACAGTTTGTAAACATGTTTAGCTTCGTTTCTTGAAACTTACACCACGTTCCTACTTTGGCTTTGACTCGTTGCTCTGCCGAGCTGAAGAATAATGCCTAGATCTCCTTATTCCTTACGACGATGTCCTAACTGGAGTTTTTGGACAGTTTATGGACTGCCATGCTTCCGTTTGTACAGCAGCTTCCTCCCCCATGATAATTTGTCGGTTTGAATAGTGTTCGTCCATACAAACTAACCGATTGTACTGTATTTTCCATGATATTTCCGTTGCTCAGTGTAATGTAATGCATTGTAGTATATGAATAGACAGTTAAGTTCTCAACTAATGTTTTTCAGGACATCTGGATTGCTGTATACAATGTATGAGAAGTGCTTGCTGCTGGACGCTGTGTACTTTGTAAAGTGAAAGGCTCTTTATTCTCGCTAGTTCACGCATATCTGTTCTTTCAGAATGCACGCTGTTTTCTGTGGAGCGTGAACATCAAGCTGAATGGCATATCATGCTTCTTGATGTAATCGTCCCTTATGAAAATAAAGCTTTTGTTCTCTCTGCTGCTATCGTGGTCCCTTTGCTTCACTTTATGACAGAGTTCTGCTCATCTAGCATTTCTTCTGAAATCAGTAATAGGTGGTTTACCCCCAGGCTTCTCTCTGGATGTTGGAACATTGCTGTGAGGATTTGATTGTGTTCAGCCACAAGAGCATTACTAATGTAGAAGAGCATCTATTGTAGAAGGCTAGCATTAGGGGGGGAAAAACGGTTTAGCTGGAGATATTACATGTATTACGTGCTCCCTCTAGTGCTCAGAGCACATAAAGCATGAAAGTGACTTCAGGCTGAGTTTTTCCAGATTGCAAGAATATGGAGAAGGATGCTTAGGAGGAAATAAGAAAATATTTTGGCTTGTAGGTCAAAAAGCAAAGTGACATTCTTAAGTTAAAGCATTGCCTCAGTAAAATAATGAGTTGTAGCAAACATAGTTTCTTAGAAGGTAAGTAGAAGTCACAAAGTATCACTGCAAAATATCCCTAGAGATTCCTAGAACTTCTACTCATCATCCTTCTTTTCTAGGTGAACTTGCTGTAATAAATTCACACATTTTTTGTAACTATTAACTTTGCCATTTAATTCATCACAACAAACGGTGACGAAAGCATAGAAAACAGATTTTAAACTACACTTTTAGCTAGTTTGTTAAAGAGTCCACCTATTGCGAAGATCCAGGAATTTTCTTTTGCTTTTAAAACGGCCTGAAATGTGAATTATTACTTTTATTAGTTCACATTTCACTTTCCAAACGTTTGCAATTTATTTACAATCTGAAATTTCCCACAAGGCTTTTATTTTCTGTGTCCGAAGACTAGGTGCATGAATTATATTTTATAAATTAATCTACACGATATGGACAAAAGTATTGGGACATACCTCACTGTTATCTTATTGTGACCTTCCTTTGGAGGTTTGTTTGTTGCACAATGTCCTATGTCTGTTGCACTGTATGTACACTGTGCAACGGGAGCTTGTATATGGTTGACATGACAAAATTCATTGACGCCTGGAAGCTGTTATAGCTGCAAAGGGGGTACCAACTCCATATGAAAGTCTGTGTATTTGAATGCAGAAGAGAATTTCGTCTACCTGTTCCACACTCCAGCCCAGTCGGTGGCGGTAATGCACCTTCTAGTTGGTTTCCAACTACTATTAAAATTAAAAGAAGAAGAAAAAAAGCAACGTTTCTTCAGGTCTGTTTACCAGTCAGTGTTTATCGTCAGGAATTGTACGTGTGCCAAAAATATTAAATTATTCATGCTTCTATTGCCTAACTTCTGTTCTTGTAAAAGCTAGCTATGTTGTGGAAGCCAGTAACGTTAGAAACATGAATTTACACACGTTCGCTGATATCAGGCCAGTGTTAATAGAGGAATTGTAAAATATGGTTCATATTTACGGAGAACAAAAGTAGTTTAACAGGCATTTAGTCCTCATTAAAATATGAAATAACCATGCAAGCTAATCCTATGTTGTGGTAGGCAGCAATTCCTAATGAATTTATACACACTATATTGCCAGAAGTATTCACTCGCCGATAGAAATAATTAAAATGTAGGTGTTCCAATCACTACCATGGCCACAGGTGTATAACTTCAAGCACATAATTACACAGACCTGGGGTCTCATTTATAAAACTTTCCGTAGAACTCATACTAAAAGTGTACTTGCGCTCAAAAGACAAAAATGACGTACGCAAAGAAAAACGTTCGCACGCACACCTGCACGCAATATACGCTTTATAAATCGCACTCCACTTGGGATTGTGCGTACGTGGA
>JBBPDB010054578.1:0-10803 GCA_037974465.1 Brachypetersius altus | reverse complement strand
ATCATCCCCCAATTCCGCCAGCACACCCCCAACTTTCTGTTCATGGATGATAATGCTCCACCACATCGTGGCAGAATTGTCACAGCTCCACTTCAGTGCCTCATATGTTATGGCCATCAATGTCCCCTGACCTGAACCCCATAGAGCACGTCTGGGACCAGTTGAAGCAGAGACTGGATGATCATACCCCACCCCCATGTGACCTGGCAGAACTGCTTGTAGCACTTGTGGAAGAGTGGAACGCATAGCCTCAGAACAAAATCATGAGGCGAGTGAGGGGCATGAGACGCCGCTGTCAAGCTGGTGGCAACACCCGCTACTGACATTGTCATGTAATTTTGGTTATTTGGGGCTGTCCCTATTATTGTCTAAATTTTTGGGGTAATAAATATTAAACTAATCAAAATTGTGTTTCTTCTCATACATTTCATTAAAATTCAGAGCAAATAGGACAAGCACTCATGTAAATAACAACATCCCTAACTTATTGTGAGTAGTGTAGTGTGTCCTTTTTGATGGCTGAGGGCAATATGAAGCAGCATCATCTACTGAAAGGATGGAAAGATACACAAAATGCAGTGACCGTCATTCAGCGCATCTGGTAGAGTGACCTTAATGTCACAGGTACTGGACCTTGTTCTTACCTGATTTGATGGCCACATCTTGAGTTTTCAGCAGCATGTGCACCTCTGCATACATTCATGGTTTCTGGTTGTTATGAATAGTAATGGTCTTGGGGATATTAAGGTTATCAATAAACACATCTTAAACACACAATAACTAAACAGTCTGTCTAATTCAAAAGAATAGAGAAAAAAAAAACGTGAAAATGATCATAAAGAAATGAATTAGGCCTGGTGCAATTAATTATTAATTTTTTAAAATTATTAATAATAAAAAAAAAAAAAACACACCTTAAGGTTATAAATGTTAACGTATATGTCCAGGGGCTTGAAAATAGTGCTGCTTTCAGATGTACCAACTAACCACACACATTAAGACAGAATGGAGTTGACAGGTGCACAGCCCTTGCACTGAGAAAGGTGATGCTCAAACTGAGTGAAAATGAAGGTTCATAGGAATGATAAGATTGCACATACCTCTCTCCAAATAAGGTCCAGTATGATCAACTGATACCCACACTCGCTCTGATAGGTAATACAGAAGCAGTCAGTTTACTTCAGCTTAAGTATAACCTGTAGTCTGGCACTACAGGTAGAAGTAGCTTTCTGTGATTGGTATGAATGGTGTATTGCACTGAGTAATGGTAGCGGATGCTGGAAAAGTCATTTAAGGAAAGTGAAAACTGGCAGCCAAGCACTACGAGGAAAAATGAGGTGGACTTTGTGCACAAGCAAATCGAAAAACAAACGCAATGAGACTCATGACAGCACCAGTGCTTCTTATACACAAATTCTGTGGCACTGATAATGATTTTAAAAGTTTTATAGCTGTTAGCCGTATAGTTCTATTTGTTATATGTTTCTAAAAACTGCACAATAAGTAGGGTCCCCATTTTAAAGTCAATGAAAGTAGGTTCAGTCTATGAAAATTTCAGCCCAGTGCAGGTGACTAATGTTACACATATTTCTGAGCTCTGTTTGCTCACATTTTTTTTCACATTTTATGGCATTTAGCAGACGCTTTTATCCAAAGCGACTTCCATTCCCTAACTACAGGGGGCAGTCTCTCCCTGGAGCAACTTGGGGTTAAGGGTCTTGCTCAGGGACCCAGTGGTGGTGTGCTGGAGGTAGGATTCAAACCTGTAACCTCTTGGTCCGGAGGCAAGTATCCTACCCACTGAGCTACCGCCACCCCAGGCCTCTCTGTTTGGTTGAGAGGCATTTTTTTGAGTGCCAATATTACCACCCAGTAATAACTTTCCAACTACAGCTCAGACTCCAGCTCTCACTGGATTGAAAACCCTGGATTGCAAAAAGGCTGGTCATCTGTGCTCTCCGAAATTAATAAAAGTGAAGCTAAAGATGGCAAAAACTTTTATGCAGAGAATATTTTAGTGAATTTTAGTAATTCAATCCATAGCAAACATTAGAAGTAGGAACAATATGCATCTAGGGCCTGTAACTGTGGGCACAGTTGACATGTAACATGGAAAAATTGGATTTCCTTTATTACAGTATCAGCACTTCTGCTTTCCAGAGAGAATCGCTGTTGAACTGCAACATACAAAGTATTCGTTACCTGAATAACTTTCAGTAACTACAAATGTCTGTGTTTAAACTGATCTGCATCAAATGTAGGAATGTAATTCAATACAGCTAGGTTGGTTCTTATATAGCATTTTTTTTTTTTTAAACTACATAGGCACTAAATTTTAAATTCTTGCTATTATGGCATTATGTGATTAAGTTAACAGAAATGCTTTGAACATCTGATATGTCTGATTAAATAACTTAATGTCAGTTTTCCAAAGTTATTTATAATATTGTTATATAATGATACATTTAATCAAAATCATGTAAATATTATTATGAAGATTTTCTTTATTTTGAATGCTTTTACCAACTAGCAATTTCGTCCACTGTCGATTACAAAACTACGAGCTAATGCATGTCAGAGCTAGAAGAAATGCAGTACTGAAGGTCAGACCTCCTCCATTCCCTACTGTATTGTAAATTTCATCAAAACAGTACAGAATTATGTGAGCCAAACAGACCAAACCTAGCAGATCTTAAAGAGACCTCTCTGAAAGCTAAAATGTCATTTAAACACTGATTTGAAAGCACTTGCTGGTAGATGCCACTGACTTCAGGACTGACATGAGGAAAGGAAGCCAACAGTAGATCAGCTAGATTAAATAGGACATCTCAACCGAGCGAGTAATTGACAGTGTTAGGACGCTGGAACGTATTTCAGATGATATTGTGATGATCCCAACTGGCTGTGTGGAACAGAATCCAGATGAAACCATTAGCAAGTATCAAACACCTGTAGATTCAAGTTTACCCTGGCGGAGCTAAATGGAATTTCCCCTGAGGTACAGTAGCATGTGTGTGTGAGATTGTATGTTTCTCCAAACATTCACCAAGTCCCTTAGGCTCTAGCTGGCAGATGGAGCCCTTCAGTGGCTCATCATTCACTTGGGACTCCTATACTAAAGGCCATGTGTGAGAAAGCACAGTGTGATGCCTTTAATGATAATGTTCAGTTTATTAAGCTGATCACATAAAGCGCAGGGCTGCTGTATGCAAGAATTTACCACACAAGTCAATGCTACATGGGTTGCCAGTCAAATTCTGGCAGCTGAAGTTATCCTGATGTTTGAGGTTGGCAAATACTTTTCAAATGTGAAACTCTGTCTGTAAGTACAGTTGAACTAGTATTATTCTGTCACTAAAGATTCTTTTAGCCTGTAATCTAGCCATCAGTAACAGCTGCTAATTGTTGGTCTCCAAAAATGAAGGCTTTGAGACACTTTTATTATTAGCAGAAAATTCCATTCAACACTGGCCACCAAAAGTCTGGCAAATCAAATGTAAATAACCACAAATCTGGTAGCTCCACACATTCATTCATTCCTGGCACATGAGTAATATAAGGGAGGAAAACACACTTCCATGCAACTACTCATTTAGGCTTGTATATTCAAGCATAGGTCCAAAGTAAAATATGCATTGATGTGACCTCAATATGTCCTAAAATTAAGGTTAAGCAAAGATGTAGCTAATCTACCCAACTGCACACAGGACTGCCTACTAACCGCACTTGTAAATTGCAAGTGTTAAACAGTCCAGTGTAACCCAGAGTAAAATAACTAATGTACAGATATTAAATAAAAGAAAGTGTTTTTATGTGGGTTACAATACTTACATGTTCAAGAATAGCTGCAGCTGCTGCTGTTAATAGAAGGTTCCCAATAACACATCTTTGACACTGTAATGCAAACTGGTGACCGATTTTAAAAATCAGAGAAAATTATCCACAAAATTGCTCAAAGTAGCTGCTCTTATTTTAGAAAATCAATGGGAGAATGTACTGAGCTGCTTATTTTCTTCACCATCCTTCGATGTTTCTTGGGATCTTCCCTCAATAACATATGAAGGAAAGGAAAGCATTTGTGTTTTTGCACAGCCTGTAAGCTTGTACATCAGTTTTATACATGACAAACACATAAATGTGTTCAATGTGTGTCTAAAACCAGCACAAAAGACTAAAGTGCTAAAAGTGCTTTCAGAGTGAACTCAACAGGCATTCATAAGAGAAAGCACACTGCTAGCTTTATGTTACATAAAAACCTTCAACTTCACTAATCTACGAAGTTATTACCACCTTAAAAAACTCTACTTGATGCCATTGGTATGTAAAGTGCTCCAATTTTAATGTTACTTTCCATAAGTGCTACTGTGTTGCCCTTCCTTTACTACTTAATGGTCCACATGAAAAATATGCAAAATTCCATTCTAAACAGCAGTGCACATTTCTAAAGGTAAGAGCCTTTTTTGCAGCTACAGTCCATAAAGCTAAAAATACCCATTTCAGCCCTGTAGCCTATCATCTGTAATACAAGCTGGCATGCTCCAGTCGTTAACAAAAGGAGCATAAATCATGAATTCAATACCTATCTTATCTATAGGAGCCAAAAGATTCATCTTGGCCCTGCCAGAGCCAATCAGCAAGGCAATGACATACACTTGGCCAGCCAGGGACATTTTCTGTAAAAGCTCATCTTAGGAATTTTAGAATCCTCTCTACATCGAAACCGTGGTATATATTCATAAATTCACACTCATCCATCATATACATGAGCCGCTCCCGCACTGAAAGGGAAACTGACTGGAGGCTAACAATCTTGTGGTGCAGCTTGCGCATGGTCTCACACAGTTGAAGGTGATAGCCTTTCACAGAATTACTTTTCCTTTAATCAATGACACCGAGAGTCAGAATAATATCTGCTGGAAAATAGGGACAAGACACATTATCAGTCATGCAAGTGTGTGATGTGACTAATTGATTACCCCAATACATCACTGGGCCTCGTCACCAAGAACATACATCATCCATCAAAAAAAGAAAGAGGGAGAGAAAAAAGTTAGCAGAGGACAGGGTTAGGATGGTATGATCATGGCCTATCATACTTATGAATGAGTTATCTATCCATCCATTCATCTATCTGTATTTCTTTCTATCTATCTATCTATCTATCTATCTATCTATCTATCTATCTATCTATCTATCTGGTGTGTATATTACTTTTTGAATAAAGAGTAGATTAAACAAAAGAAATGGGAACACATGTTTTACTGCGACAGGCTGCAAAGAGCCTAAAGATACAATGATCTTACATTTTATTGCTCTGCAGCCTGACATGATGACACAAACAAAAAATAGCTTTCTAGCTGCATTCAATGCAATTTAGAACATCCAAGTAAATGAAAAACGGTTCAGGAAAAAAAATCTGAATGACTTACCTCCCACGCCACTACCATGTGGGACTACCTTTTGCATGAATTATGCCTTGGGAAACTTCGCATACCAACTTCGAACAAATAGACTGTGCAATATTTGCCTCGTCTACTTTACAAAACTGTTCAAGCTCAGGCAAATTGGATGGTGACTGGTGGTGGACTAAAATCTTCAAAATCCATTCCATGGATTTTCAATAGGCTTTCTCTCTTTTCAGTAGTCTGGCCTCTGACTAGGCCATGCAAGGACATTCATCTTTTTCTCCTTCAGTCAATTTTGCTGTGTGCTTTTCGTCACTGTCACGGTGAAAGGTGAACCGTCCTCCCGTTGGCAACATTCTGGCACAGGGCAGCAAGCGTTCCTCAATTTGACAATATTCTGCCCATTCATTTTTCTTCTATCCTGAATAGTGCACCAGTGTCTGCTGCAGAGCAACACTCAAACAGGACGCTACCACCTACAGATGGTGAACTGTGTTTGCTTTATGACCGATGTACCATTTGAGGCCAAAGAGTTTCAAACACTTGATTGTACTACATAGGATTGAAAAAGCCTTACATTTTTCTCATTTTCAGCACCTTGCCATCTATAGTTAATTGCAGAACCAAGCACTGGAATGTTCCAGCAGTAGCTGTTTTCATGCTAAACTAAAAAATATTTAATCTATCACAGGTGGATGCCAATTAGCTTGATGCACAATGGAGAAGGTGATTAGTTATACCTGATTGAGTTCACAAGTATTTTTAGGAGGGGTGATGTTTTATCCATCTCTGTGATTCTTTACTAAACTGCTGCTATCACAGCAACATAAATGCTTGCCATAGGTCCTTTACATGTTTCTACCAACAACCTTTTTTTGAATGTGGACAAAACAAAAGATGGTTGCACGATAACTCTCCACTGAACATCAATGGCTCCTCGGTAGAGATCATCGCATCACAGAGAACCTCTTGTCTCAACACCAGCTCCATTGCCAAGAAAACGTCCTGCAGAGACTGGTAACACCGCTCCTAACCTATTCGAGACTATAGAAAGTATATCTCTATATATACTATAGAGAGCATTCTCTGTAGCTGCAATCTGGCATGGCAGGGAATTTGTGCCACATCAGATCACAAGAACCCACAGAGTATATCAGGGACAGCTGAAAAGATCACTGGGGTCTCTCTCCCCTCTGTGGCAGACATTTACACCACATGCTGCATCCGCAAAGCCCCCCACATGGTTAATGACCCAACACACCCCTCACACACCCTTTATTCTCTTCTTCCATCTGGCAGATGGTTTCGCAGGGATGGGGAACAGTTTCTTCACCAAGACCATTAGACTTCTAAATGAGAACTGAATAAACACATTGTACTTCCCCTCTCTCTCTCTGTCTCTCTCTCTCTTTCTCTCACACGCACACACACTGACCTCCTTCCTTCTCGCAAACACACAGCATATGCACACTAAAGTGTTTCGCATAAACTAAGAAAACGTTCTCCCTAACAGTCTTTTGCATTTTCACACACAACCTCCACGATAATACTGTATTCTTTCGCACTGGTTCTGGTCCTGCTCCTGTCAGCTACATTGTATGTTTTTTGCACTCTCTTATGCAGTCTTGTCCTGCCCACACTCATGTAGTCTTTTATAACCTTGTGGGGGTTTTGTTCTTTGTGTTGCACCACGGTCCTGGGGGAACATCATTTAATTCAACGGTGGGCTGTGTTTGCAGATGAAATGACAAAAATCTGCTTGACTTGATCATCATAGCCAGACAACTTTTTCCGCAATTTGTGCTACAGCAGCTCTGTGAGAACAGACCAGACAGACAGCCCAGACAGACAGCCTTCACGCCCCATGCACTTTAATTAGCCTTGAGAAGCCATGAGCCCGTCACCAATTCACTGGTTGTCCTTTCTTGGAGAACACTGCCCAGAGCATCACACCACATCTTCCCATAGGGCGTCTTGATGCCATCTCTTTTTGAGGAAATGCTGTCTACATGATGTAATAGAAAATCCCATGGACCAATTCTTCTGCTCATGTATTCATTGTAGGAGCTTTAGGCAATGTCTCTGGCAGCATGGGCACTCTGACCGGTCTACAGCTAAACAGACACAAGGTGTGATGCGCTCCATGTTTTTATACTTTTCCATCATAGCCAGCATGGCCAGCTCTTTTGTGGGATCAGACAAAACAGGTTAGCTTTTGCTCCCAACATGCATCAGTTAGCTTAGGACGCTCACCCCATTAGATCTGCTGGTTTTGATATACTCTGACTCAGTTGTATATCATCCAAATTTGGCCCTGGTCACTTGTCTATTTTCCTGCTTCCAACACATCAACTTCAAAAACTGAAGGTTAATTCGCTGTCTAATATGTGCCACCTCTTGACAGGCACCACTGTAATGAGAAACTATATCATGTCAGTAGCTAATAGCCCTATTTTCAAAAGAAATTTAACTGATGTAAACTTTTAGTCCAGGTGCTTTGCACACTGTTGGAGCTACTTAATTATACCAGTATTTCTTTAAAAAGCTAGTCATACTGTTAGAGGGATTAAAATCTGAAACTGTACTCATCACTGGGGATCTTTTAAACCCAAAATCTTTACATCTCCAGTAGCTTTGTTGTCTTCAGTGCAGTAGTGTTCTCATTCTCTTCATGAACAGACCCTTTAGATGAAGTGGGGAGATTTGCAATGTTCAGGAAAGGAGCCTTTCAAAAGCCAGCAATGTTTTTTTTGTGCAGTGGACAAGCGTTTCATTCACTTGCATCCTGGGGATGTAGAAAGGAAACAATTCAGTGGATCAGCACAAAGCAACTGGTTCCCCTCCATAACAACAGCAAGAAAGGGTAATGGAGACTGCTTCATGCAATATCCTGCTGGCATGATCGTTGTTTTGGCCCATGGCAGCAAAGTAGGTGTTTACTGAATAGAAACAACACAAGATTACATAAGCGTAGGAATGGACTCCACAGAAAGAAGAAAGAGTGCAAAAAGAAAGAGTGCAAGAAAACACAAAAGCAACAATACTATTTTAGAGGACAAGGCAACAGACACTGCAGTTGAGTTGAGTAGTTACAATACTGGTGTAAAGGAATATAAAATTTAAAAAATGTACAAGATATAATATATAAATGCATCAACAAACATGAACTTGTTCACTGAACCAAAAGGTATATTTTGATCTGTTTGGATTGAGGATCATAGTTAACCACTAATCCCGCATTCAATATTGAGAATTCTATGGTAGCCTTGGACATGGATCAGCCAATCCTTTTAGTGAACAATTTTTATTGTTCCCACAGTTTTATCAAATACAACCTTTAAATAGACTACACATCTTTTTCTTGACATAGCATGCCCTTTTAATACCAAAACAGGCACTAACCTAACCACTAACCTTTTCTGAACACATTGTCTATGTTGTTAGTACTTAAAAGAACACTGACTTCCTGCATATTTAAATGATCTGATTTATCCTGAACATTTCTTAAAGTGTCATATTTTTGTCAAGTCATGTAGCCCCATAATGAGCATCAGTAATTAATATGCATTAGCTCATTAACAGATCAATGATAAGTCAGGTCATGTGTAAAATATGTAATGCACCATTTCAGCTGAGGCCAACCTGCTGAAGGCTTAATAGGTGGATGTATAGAAAACTGTAGGCTTGCAAAAACTACTAATCATTAAAAATGTTTTCATCCTACATCCTTTTTTCTTGAGCCGATTCATCAACCAACTTCCATAACTACAGAAAGCAGGAGGACTGGATGCAAAATGTTAAGGACACTTTTGATTATTCCAGGCATAACACTAAGGAAACATCAGCCACACAGCGGCCACTTCAACGTTGTCTCTACTGTCAACACAAAGGACAGTACTAATGATGTTTGAATGGTTTATTTGAATTTTGAGCTTCTAAAGGCTAAGCACTGTTAAATCACTTACACTTCACTTTCGCACAGAATGACATTCACTTATTCAAATTGTGACATTCTGTTCCCGTCACCATCTCTGCCCTCTTCCTCTCAGACCAAAACCCACCTCTTGACCCTGAAAATATCAGCTGTCTTCAAAAAAATGTTTAGAGGCTATTTGCCAGGAATTGTTCAGCAAATCATTTGCCATTTACTCCTAAGACAGTCACACAGTGTGGGCCTTTACTGGTTGATAAGCGGATATGCTAGTAGCTAACAAGCAAAGCAAACAACAAAGAACCAGTTAGCAACTATAAGCTAAAATCACTACATTTTCACCTTAAATTGCATCAGTTTTATATGTCATTTTAAATAAACTTACCTACATTGTGTCTATAATGGATAAAAGTAATGACAAATTTCAAGATGGCTGCTACTCTTATTAGTAATGAGATATACAGTCACAGAGACTGTGCCTGTAATACAGCGGAATTATACAGCTTATGCGATGACCTCTTACCACCTACTAGCATTGTGTTACTTGTTTGAAAGGATATGCAGAGGTATGTTTATATAAATGTTTGTCTGAGGGACTGGGTGTTTGTTTGGCTAGGGCCCAGCTAACTACTTTCACCAATAATTAGCAATGGTGTACTCTTAAAACATGTAGCTTAGCTTCAAGGTCTTAGTGGTTAGATTTATTCAACCATAAGACAACTTACAGACAGCAGTTCATCCTGGTCGCATCCATACAGGAGCATCACTTCCTTCTGCTTAGAGGGGAATTTTTTCATGGCTAAATTGGGAGATACCATGTTGTCAGGAAATGCAGGGGGGTAGAGGAGAATTGTTTGTTTGGACAGATGTTTGCACAATAGTGCTGTGTTTGTTTGTTTAAACTGTGTATTTATGATTGGAATTATTATTATGGGGGATTTTGTTTATTATTTTGGAGATTTGGTTTTATTTGCAAGATTGTGGTCCAGCTTAGGGAGAGTGGCTTCACACTCACACAATACACTCTGTATTGTCCCTGTGCTGTTTTAAAAACTTACTTAGATTTATATCTCTTCCCTTTTTGTATTTTGCAAATTGCACCATGGAGGTCTCTGTGGAACAGCATGCGGAACTGTAGTGAAAGTGATCATTCGGTCATACGCCACACCAATTCAATCTCTACATTTAACCCATTCCCCAAATGAAGCAGGGGGCAGCCATGAGCACGGCGCCCGGGGAGCAGTGCGTGGGGACGGTACCTTGCTCAGGGTACCTCAGAGGTGCCTAGCGGTCTTGCGAATCGAACCTGGGCTTTCTGATCACAGGGCGAAGGCCCTAACCACTAGGCTACCAACTGCCCCACACTGAGGCTGCTTCCAAAATCGCATATTTCCCTACTATATAGTATGCGAAAACAGTATGCGAGGCGAGTAGTATGTCCGAATTCATAGTATTCGATAAACAGTA